>JAHUTJ010074398.1:0-29910 GCA_036250325.1 Characodon lateralis | reverse complement strand
TAAATTGTAAATTTGTATATTCTGTAATGCAAAAACAGAACAAAAGAGCAAGTGTACCGAAGTCAAATTCCTTGTTTGTATGCACGAACTTGGCAATAAAGCTGATTCTGATTCTGATTCTGATTCTGCTGCCTTATTCCAGTTCAGTTTCCAGTTGTCTCTTCACCTGACTTCTTATGACACAGGTGGAAGGGGGAGCCAAAGGGAGCATCAGCATCTTCTGATTTGGTTGAAGGCAAACATGTAGAAGCAGAAGGGTTCATGGCTGAAGTAGAAGATAAAATATTTGAGGTGTGACAGAAAAGCTGTGGGTCAAAGGAGGGTGTGGTGTGTTTGGCTGTGGGCACGAGAGGAGGGTGCTGAGCTTGTTTCTGAACTGAACCTATTGAAGAATGCGTTTAGTTCACTGACTCTGTCCAGACATCCATTGATCCGATCATCCTTCTGATCTTCTTCATCCCTAAACACACATCTGTGTTGTTTTGCTGGAGCTTGCTCTCCAGCTTTCTCTTGTACACCTCCTTGCTGTCTCTTATTTTGACTTTAAGTTGCTTCTGTATACTACTCAATAATTCCCTGTCTTCCTCTCTGGAGGCACTTTTTTCTTGTTAAGCAGGCCCTTCAGGTCACTGGTGAGCCAGAGTTTGTTAATGGGGAAGCATCTTATTGTTCTGGTGGGGATGGTGTTATCCATACAGAAGTTTGGACACACACTCAGTGAGGGCATTGATGTCCTCTCCATGTGGCTGGCACAGTGTGTCCCAGTCTGTAGCCTCAAAGCAACCTCGCAGGGCTTCTTTAGCTTCCTGTGACCATTTTCTCACAGTCCTCTATATTACAGGTTGCCTCTGAACAAGGGGTTTATATTTTGAACCGAGAAAAACGAGATCATGATCTGATTTGCCGAGAGGAGGTCTTGGTTTAGAGATATATGAGTCCTTGACATTTGCATAAAACAAATCCAACATTTTGTTTCCTCTGGTACAGCAGCTGACAAACTGTTGAAATGTGGGAAGTGTAGCAGAGAGTGAAGCATGGTTAAAATCATCAGATAATGCCACAAACGCATTAGGGTGTTGTGTCTGTATAGCTTAGCAACAACTTAGGTGATGGCATCACATGCAGTGTTGGCAACAGCTGAAGGTGGAACGTAAATTGTTGCCAAAATAACACTGGTGAACTCTCTGGGTAAATCATATGGACGAAAACTTACTGCTAACACTGTAATATTTAGACTGCAGAGATGACACTTCACAGTAACATGTCCTTGATGACACCATCTGTTGTTCACAAGTACTGCTAGTCCACCTCCTTTACATTTGCCACCCTTTAAATATCTGTCTGCTCGTATGGAGAGAAAGCCTGACAGAGAGACACTGGAGTCAAGGATATGATCCTGCTGCCGTGTCTTAGTGAAACACATAATACTGCATTCCTGATACTTTGGCTGGGTCCTTTGTAGGGCTTGGAGTTCATCCAACTTGTTTCCCAATTATCTCACATTGCCTCATCATAATCGATGGAAGAGATGGTTTGAACTTCCCCCTTCTCTCTCTTCTCTTTGCTCCTGCTCTGCATCCATGGTCCCTCCTTCTCAACTCATGAGGGATTTGGGGTTGTAGTTGAAGTATTATTTGAGCTTTTGATATACATTCACCGGCCACTTTATTAGGAACACCTGTCCAACTGCTTGTTAACACAAATTTCTAATCAGCCAATCACATGGCAGCAACATTTAGGCATGTAGACATGGTCAAGATGATCTGCTGCAGTTCAAACCAAGCATCAGAATGGGGAAGAAAGGTGATTTAAGTGACTTTGAACATGGCATGGTTGTTGGTGCAAGACAGGCTGGTCTGAGTATTTCAGAAACTGCTGATCTACTGGGATTTTCACACACTACCATCTCTAGGGTTTACAGAGAATGGTCCGAAAAAGAGAAAATATCCAGTGAGTGGCAGTGCTGTGGGCGTCAACGCAACAGCCTACCTAAGTATTGTTGCTGACCATGTCCATCCCTTTATGACCACAGTGTACCCATCTTCTGATGGTTACTTCCAGCAGGATAACGCGCCATGTCATAAAGCACCAATCATCTCAGACTGGTTTCTTGAACATGACAATGAGTTCACTGGACTCAAATGGGCTCCACAGTCACCAGATCTCAGTCCAATAGAGCACCTTTGGGATGTGGTGGAACGGGAGATTCGCATCATGGATGTGCAGCCGACAAATCTGCAGCATCTGTGTGATGCTATCATGTCAATATGGACCAAACTCTCTGAGGAATGTTTCCAGTACCTTGTTGAATCTATGCCACGAAGGATTAAGGCAGTTCTGAAGGCAAAAGGGGGTCCAACCCGGTACTAGCAAGGTGTACCTAATAAAGTGGCCGATGAGTGTATGTTGAAGCTACCAGTACTAATGATATGATTTTTCAGAAGTTATTAAGCAGGTAAGGTGGGGGACCTATGACGCTGTATGTCATCTCCCTTTCAAAAGTACCTGGAAATGCGAATGCATGGCATAAGTTTTTGTACAGTACATCTGAAATAAAACCTGACCACGCCAGAAATCTATAGACAGGTGGTCATTTTTTAGTAGGAAAAAGATCAGAAAACATGGTCAAATATCAAGTTCAGATGAAATTATCCTTTCTTGGCCATATCAGTCCCCAGACCAGAATCCTTTAAAAAAATAAAAATAAAAAATTGGGTTGAGCTTAAAAGACTGGATGATGCAAAGAGCTCACTCTACATGGTCCAGTTGTGTGTCCAATTAAAATTAGCTTTTCCACAGCAATAAATGTATTTTCAGCCTTTTAACATTATCAGGATTGTCAATAAATGTGATTGAGTGTAAATATAGAACAGTCAGTTTAACTTTTCGTCTGCAAGTATTCACAAATGTTAATCGTACGGATGAATACCACAGTATATTCCTATTCCCTCTGACTAATCCAAATGAGTGGACTTTTATGCTCTTCACTTTACATGCAAGTTATCATTTCTGACCAGCCCACTGGGCTTCAGCTGAAGATGCTGTCTACACACCCTCTACTGGAGTGTCAGCACAATGCAGATATGTACCATCACTGCAGTCCTGTCAAAAGCAACTCACTAAATTTTGCTAAATCAAATGAGGAAAAATAAAAATAATCTTTGAAAGACAATTTATTTAACCTTTAACCAATCCTAAAAATATAATTGACTGTTTAAAAGAATTCAAGACTTGCTTACCTAAACAGGGCAACATTAGAGCACTAATAAAATGTATCTGAAATAGTTAAGAGTTCTCAATTACATACACATAATACACTTTAAAATATATAATCAAACTCCACCCTCATATACACACACACACACACTATTTAAATGACAGAGGTCTTAATATTAGAGTACAATGAGGCAAATTATTAAACATTATGCAAGCAAAACACTGAAAATAAAATGTTGTGCCTTTTAGGTCAAGAATACCAAAACCTCCAAGGACCATCGCAGACAGACAGTCGCTTTGATTTATATTCAGAGGTGTTTTATGTTTCAATACAAATGTTCAGGGAGTGGGCGACGGAAATGAGACCACTCCATTATGGATCTGTTTCAGGTGAATGAAGGAAGGGGACAGGGCAGTCTTGAGCCATAATGTCGATGCTTGATCATAGGCCTGAAGATGTATAGCTGCACAAAGAGAAAACAGCCAGATTAGCATCCAAATTGCACTCAAATATTTAAGATTGAAGCTACAGAGTTAGGCAAAAAGTAATATTCTTTGAACTTAGATTTTGTCATGTTACAACTACAAACAAACATTTTAAGCGTGAGCACTTCAGTCCCGCAAATCCAACACCCCTCAATAAAATCATGTCCAACCAGATCCCTGCAGCCACCAACTACTTAGTAAACCCTCTGAAATCCAGCCCCAGTATAAATCAGGCAGTTCTGTAAAGACCTCAGAATTTCATTAGAAAACAGCAGACAAAAAACATCATGAAAAAGACCAAGGAACAGAAGAAAGGTCAAAGAGAAAGTAATGCAGAAATTTTAAGCTGAGCACCATCAAAAGATTTAAAAACCATAGATCATTTCAGCTTTACCATTTATACTTTCCGCATCTGCTAGACTGAATCATTTGCTTTTGCACAGAAATAAAATCCTTAAACTGGCGTCAATTATATAGTTGCAATAGTGTATTTATTTGAGTGATTGCCTGCTTTTGTAGCCAGTTTTCTTCCGGCTTCTTCATTGCGACTGGTCCTATCCAGAGTCAGCAACCCTGGGTTAATTCAAGCTGATCACTTTTGGGATAACATGCAAAATGGTGTGTAGTGAAAACTAGTTGCACATTGCCCTGAAAGCCCAACCCTAAAATAAGACATTGTGGTAGTGGCACAGGAAAGCTGGTCAGGTAGGGAAAAGGGATGGAGCTAAATAGAGGGCAAACTGAAGAAAACCTGTTAGATCTTTTAAAAGACTTGACAAGGTGGTACCTTCATCTTCTAGAAGGACAGCTACTTTAAAACATGCAGTCAGAGCCATAATTAAGTGATTTAGAGTAAAGAATATTCATGTGTCGCAACAGCAGTTAAAGTGCAGACCAAAACTCAATTGTGAATCTGTGATAAGAGTTAAAAATGCATGTTTACAACATCATCCAATCTCAGTGAGCTGGAGTTATTTTGCAAAGACAAACATTTTAGTCTCTAGATGTGCAAACTGTTAGAGACATACACCAAAGGACTTACTGCTTAAATTGTAACCAAAGTTTGTTTCACAAAGTATAGCCTAAAGGGGGCTGAATAAAAATGCATTCTGCACACCAGATCGTTTAAAAATAAAAACCACAAATTTTTTATTTTGTGTTGGTCCATCACAAATGCAAACGACAACTGTACACTGAACTTTGAGATTGTAATGAAACAATGAACCAGTTTAAGGAATATTACTACTTTTGCAAGCCGCTGAAAGTATCTCACCTCTCACAGTCTGAGTCACAAGAAGTCTTGTCCTCTGAATTGCTATAACCACATCCGGACTTTTGAATGGCTTCAGCTACTGTGTACCTGGTCTTACCAAGAGCACACCTTTCAATCTTTGTGATGCTGAGGTCTGACTGGAGGAAGAGGTGGAGCCGACTGTCTGATAACAATAAGGGATTCTGAAGAATACTGCAGAAGAAAACACTATTAAAATAACAGTTCAGTTGACATTAAAGCCAATAACAGCACCTTTTTAAAGCAACTAACTTTTCTAAAAACTCCTGCAGGCCCTTCATTCTCATGGATACTTGCTCTTTATTCTTCAAACTAAAAAAGGGGTTCCAAGGTGGCAATTTAGGCAACTCTCTGCACATAAGAAAAAAAAAAAAAATTATTTTGCATAAATACATATAGCCAAGAAAAGTATGCACATGATTCTACATACATGATCAGAGCATTCTGCTCCAGACAGTGACGTAGCCAAACAAAATCACTGTATCGCCGCCTCACTATAGAAGTCTTCTTTCGAAAACACATGCTGTTGGTCTGTAAGACAAATGTTTGTTCACTTATCTGATTAAACAGGCTTACTGGAAAAGCACAAAAGAAAAACCACCAGATCGATATCCAAGAACACTTGCATGTAAACAGATCTCGTAGTCGACATAAGTGTGCCAAGGGTCATCTTTGTGGAGTCTTGGATCTCGAACACAAAGGCTTACAAATTCCTGGAAAAGTCAGATTAATCAGCAACCTTCAGACTACATCTTGCAGTTGTGTGTAAAGTTAAAAGGATTTCTTTTCTGGCCCTTAGTTTTCAGTACCCGAGTTCAAACCAATTTCAGGAACACCAAAGACAAAATATTATGAAGTGGTAAAGAATACATTTGAATACTTACAGTTTTTGAGAGATTATCCAGAATATTATCCATAACTGGTACAGGTTCTGTAGGGAATAAATATCTGATGTCTTATATTGCACAGAAACACAACTTTGTCTTACATAAACATGACCCCTAAAACCCATCATTTCAGTTTCCGGTGCGAATCCATTTTGCAGGAACAATAGTCTTTGTTATTAATTAATAAGGAGACAAAAGTAGAAACATTTGGAACTGGAAAGTGGACAAATCTCTGGGTGAACAAACACCTCCTTAAAAAGGGATAATGCAGAATTTTTTTGGTACAGTTAAAACGTTATAAATGGGTAATATCAATATATTATACCTGTAGTAGATGATTTTTTTGACACCTTCATTTAGAATAAATCTAGATTAGTTGACGATGGCTAGAAGCTAACAGTATAAGCCAGCCTGGACCAAAATGGGCTTCTGTTGTGTTAAACAACTCCATTGTCAACCATGTCATACTGGATTATGCAAATGGTATTTTATGAGGTTTTTAACCATTGTCACATTTGCATTACATGCTTATTCACACAGAAGGTAGGTAGGAGGAGGTGCACCACTAATACACACCCTTTGTTACTGACTGAAAAATGCCTTCAGCTTTTGGTACGTGTTTCAACCAAATCAAAAATGTAAGGAAATCCATAATAGTGTTAACCCAAACAACTAATATTTGTTTTATGTACTTTAATATCTAGCTCTAAAAAGGTAGATACACCTCTTGTGGAGTGAGCAGGTGAGATGATGCACAACTGCTCCCTTCACGTGGCCAGGCACATCTACAGGCCTCTGCAAGTTGTCGACATGTGCTCCTGGATACATTATGGAACATGCCTCAAGCATAACTGATCAATAGGACCAAACATTATCAGTCCATGTCCAATCTTTAGATGTGCTCTGCAAAACATCACTTGAAATTAGCTTCCCTTGGGATAGCATGACTGTTTTCGTGTCATGACACAATTCTTCATGGCAAAGAAGAATAGACCTCTTTGGACAGTCGATTGTCTTTACATAACCGTGTGTAGTCAAATGGGGTCAAAAGTTGGTTTCAGAGAATATGACATACAGTAACAGCTTGCATTTACAAAATAAGTGCTAAGACAGCAGCCTAAACAGGAAATAACAGATGGAGAAGCACCAATTAGCCAATTTTTTCTTGATTGGCTCCAATTTTTGAATACATGAAAACATCTATTACCACATCAACCAAGATATTTTATTTTGATGCACTTTTTGATTCTAATTTAAAAGAAACAGCTAAGGTTAGTAGTTCACCTTGCAATATAGTCCAAACTAAAACATCAAAAAAGTCCCTGCAGAACATTTTTCCCCCCATTAATGTACCATAATTAAGAAAAGAGGAATCTGTTAAAAAACAGAATGTCAGATCTCCAGCAGACCCATCTTCAGTGGTCATTGGGCGAGAGGCAGGATACATCCTGGACAGGGCAACACAGAAACACACAGGACGGACAAACATGCACACACTAAGGGCAATTAACCAATTAATACTAACTAAATACCAAGTAATCTATAAGTTCAGTTTTTGACTATGGGGTAAAGCCTGAGTACCCGGAGATTCAGACTGGGATTCAAACCCAAGACCTTCTTGCTGCAAGGCAAGAGTGCTACTAAGTGCGCCACTATGCAGGCCTCTCTAACAGATGGTCAAAAACGGTTTTCCTCCAGTTCCATGATTATCAAACTGTGGTACAAGTACCACTGTTACCTGGGCTGCCTATAGTGGTACTCAGAACCACCAACTAGTGCTGGTGGCACCTTTTATGCTATGTTCCGTTTTCCTCTAAAGCCAGACCTTGGATCTGGGATTGACGTCACACCCAACGTAACATTAACTAACATTCACTTGTGGCCTTATAAAGCAGAACTGTTAAGCTTTGCTCATAATTTATTGTTATTGTAGCTCCACAGGCCCCTCTTTTACCCCTGTTCTGAGGTGCATCTGAGAGCAACTTGTTTTGATGCTGTCGCTTTGAATGCTGTTGAGGGTCTTCACACCCCGCCCCCTACAGGTCGAAGAGCCTTCCACTCCACCCCGTTCGGCCATTTTTGTAGTTTGGGAATAAAAAGTTTTTGTGTTGCTAGATAATTGCATCAAACTGATTAAAACATGTCAACAACGGAAGACTTGTCCATCCAGCCTTACATGTTCGAGCAGTTTACTGCTTTGCCGTGTCTGTCGTTTACATAGACAGAAGGAACTTACACAGATAAGGTCTTTTGGAAAATCCTTCTTGATACTCGCGGAGGTTGCTGAAGCACTCTTCCTTGAAGTGTTTCGTCCAAACAAAGAAATCTCCCCACTGATGTGGGGAAATTTCCATGAAAAAATAAATAAATTAACTAAGCTCTTCAAGAGGTTCTGGTGCTGGGGGACGGTGTAATGAATTTTGTGAGATAATACACCCAATCACTGAACATTTTGACTTGTCCACTTGCAACTTCGGCATACTTGGGCTTGGATTATAAAACCGCAGCGAGGAATAAAAATGATGAATTCGCGTGATTGGTCCATGACCTTTTTTAGCTGTTCAGCAGCATTATATAAAAACAAAAAAAAAGAGAAAACTGAACGGATTTAAAAATATGAACCAAACAGAATATAAAGATATCTACGCAGCACCTGGAGAGACTAAATTCAACTTTTCTGCACTCCTAGACTCAGAGTACACAACAAAATGTAAAAAGCGGATTTTGCATGATATGTCCCCTTTATGTTAGAGAAGCAGGCTGGGGAACCAGTGGGACTTTACTAATGGCTTTGCTCCTTTAGCAGGCTACTGTTATTAGCAATACAAACATATAATAATGTATTTTTTATGTCATTTGAACATTCAAACAATTTGGCAACACATTCAGATAACGGAGGCTGTGTTGTTCCAGGATTGGTGACTGATTTAATGGCAACACAAAAACAATAGCGGAAGTCACATTGGATTTTGAGGTTGACGGAAATGTTGGAGGACCATGAAATCCAATCAGATCTAGTCTTAATTGTGTGAAAAGGCCGAGTGAGTGAATGAAATATTTAGCAGCAACGTGGTACATGTGAAATAAAGTGTTTATATTCCATTGATACATTTGTCGTTCAAATCAAACAGGCCAGATGGCAATGATGCATTTAGAAGTTTTTAAATCTGATAATTGTTTTTGAAATTATGAATTCCAAATTGGGATTTCAGATTGTTTCTCTAGCACCATTTTCACAATTTCTTTAATTTACAGGGCTGTGATTATTTTGAACGAAAAATCACATCCTAAATAAAGTTATACCTTGCTTTTATTTGATAAACTAACACTGCTTCAGGTTATGGGGTCCTGAGTCAACCATTAAATAAGAGGGTCCTGCCAGTTAAAAATACAAAAACAATCAGAGAAATCACAGAACTACCAGCTGCTCATTCACACACATTATGCAGTTAAACAATTCTTGTTAATTCCTACCTTTGTTCTCTTCAATTTCAGAGTCTCAATCCGGTGTTTGTGAACAACCGAGACCGGCTCAGGGCTCTGGCTTGAAGCTCTGTCCCGCCTGGCCTGAAACTCGGCTAATAACCACTAACAGCTCGGTGGGACCTCCTTCTGTGGCCCAGACAGAACACGCTGCTTCAAAATATCGGACGTATCGGGGAAATTATTGAAAACCTACGTTGATAGGAGAGAATCACTCGTAGCTTCGGCTGTTTGTCCCGTAATCAGCCAGCTAAAGTGGGATCAGCTGCTGGGAGGGAGCTGGTTGGCTGGACGTTGACCCCAAAAACAGCTTGTTAGGCAGAAATGTAATACGCATTAATCCGTTGTTTTTCATAATTACACATAGATATTCTTACTATAGATGCTTATACAACTTAATTAAAACCTGATAGTAGAAAAACATTTTGAACAAAGGGTTTTTTACTAATGAAACATTACTATTCTCTGTATGCCTTCGTACCAAGTTCTTTAAACATGCATTAAAAGGTATTTAAAACATCGAAATGCTACTTTCAGTTAAAAATAAATCATTAAGCTTAATAATAATAATACAATGGACTAGATGCCTGTTTATTTATGTAGTGACATCTGACAACACATATTATCTCATGGCACTTTACAAAAAACAAAAAAAATCAGCCCAGTCAAATGGACAGATTTGGGACATCCATTCCAACTTGATCCTAGTTATCAAACAGAGCAGTGGAGTTCAGTTTATTATTTAAATTGGTAAATAAAAAAGCATACTCCTGCGCGAGAACGGACTGTGGACAGACGATTCCTTTGAGTTTACTTTGCAGCAATCTCTCTTGGCAATCCCCCATACTGAGCATGCACGCATGGGACGGCAGGAAAGAAGACCCCCCATTCAACAGGAAGAAGCCTGGCTCAGTGTGAGTGGCCATCTCACAAAAAAAAAAAAAGAAATGCGGAAGCACTGATCTAAGAGTACATTCTAAGAAAAAAAGTTAATGGTAGTAGTAACTTCTTTTGTGGCTTGATCTAAAACAGAAACACAACTAAACAGATAAGCTCTGAGCCAGTCAAGGCCATAGTTTAACGTTCCTGAAAACACTCAAAATATAAGATAAAACAAGTAAAAATTGTGGAAACTGTCAAAGCTAAGATGAAAAGATTTTTTTTTTTTTTTAATTACAATACAGATAAAAACACAAGATAAAAGTAGCAAACAAGGGAAACCTAATAAAAGCATAACAGAGAGAACTATTCACAATGTAAATCTTACACAACAAAATTTAAAACATGGCTCTTTAATTTTGACTTAAAAACATCATCTAAACATTCCTGCCTGATATCATGAGTAGATACTTCCATAAACCTAACTCAACCACTTTTATGTTGCATAGCTTTGGGATTTCCAATAGATAACGATTCTCTGAAAACAGAACAGAAAGTCCAGTACCGAGGTGATGAGTAAACATAGTGTACTTATAGAGTACTTATACCTGTGAAAACCAGAGCCGCTGCAGTCAGAAGACCTGAAAACCTAATTTTCTGTGACCTCAATAAAAGAGAATTACAGTGAAGCAACCTTAAATACATAAAAGCATACATATGGATCTCAGGTGATTGGATTTGTCCGTTCTTTGTGATAAAAAAAAAAAAAAAATGGATCCATCCACGTCCATTTAAATGGATTGGTTTGGTTGAAAACCACTCCAAGATATTTGAGTCTATTATTGCAGTGATTCATTCAGTCATCCAGAGAAATTTTGAAGTCATTATAAAGTTTGTTGGTTTAGGTGGACTAATAAGTAGCTGGGAGTTTTTCAGACAACCATGTTAGTATGTCATACCAACCTTTAAGTGCTACTGGCAAGATGTGTACAAAAAACCTTAAAATCTTTCATTGCAGTTGCATAATCTTACTCTCAAAAGTAAATAAAATCCCAAGCTTTGATGTGAGCACATTAATCAGTGGGGAAAAACACCCCATGTTAGGAAGTAAATACTTAGCAAACTAAGCAGTGGCACCACAAACAATTATTATAAAATAAATGGTGCTTAGTCCTTTTTTTTTTTTTAGCATACTTTATGTTTTTAGGTTGTTGGGTAGGAACCTTTATTTGAGGTTCATTACTTCCTGTTTCCCAGGGTTAAAAATATGGGCTGAGATTTAGGTTCCTTTCTACTAGTCACTGTTTGAAATTGGAAAGACAGGAGAACGTGTCATTGAAGTAAGGTAGATGTGTGTTGATATTCATAAGCCAGGAAAAGACAATAAGAAAGTAGTTATTCATCTAAATCTCCCCAGTTCCACAGTCAGACCAACCATTTCAAAAGTTTAATATGAATTGTGACAAACAAGGCTGGGTAACAGCCCATATTTAACTTCCATGTGCATTTAAATAGCTGCTGAACAGAGACACTTACATACTATACATACTATAACAGGCCATACTTACTAATATTTCAAAATTTAAATAAAACCACCATACCCAAGAAATCCTAGAAAGTCTAATCCTGCAGTCAGTTCAAAACATCAGACCTGAACTGAACCAGTGAGCCTTGGCCTTACATAAATGAGCATTGCTCGATTAGTGCTAAGGAGCCCAAAGTATGCCAAGCTAACATCCCGCAATTACATTACCACTGTTACAAGAGGGATCTATGCTTCTGTCTTTATGCCAAATTCTGACCCTACCATCCACATTTTGCAGCTGAAATCAAGTCAACAGACCAGATGATCCTTCTCCCATCAGCTTTGTCCAGTTTTAATGAACCTGTGAACTGTTGCCAGCGACAACAAAGTCACTTAACTCCCTTTTCTAAGTTTGAACTGAAGTCATTTTCATCAGGTCTGGATTCCAAAATATGTAAGTTTAAATGATCGAATCTCATTTTAGGGGCTGCACGGTGGCACAGTTGGTAGCACTGTTGCCTTACAGCAAGAATGTTCTGGGTTCGATTCCCGGCTGGGGGTCTTTCAGCATGGAGTTTGCATGTTCTCCCCGTGCATGCGTGGGTTCTCACCGGGTACTCCCACAGTCCAATGACATGCCTGTTAGGTTCATTGGTCTCTCTAAATTGCCCCTTAGGTGAATGAGTGTGTGCATGGTTGTTTGTGTGTTGCCCTGCGATGGACTGGCGACCTGTCCAGGGTGTACCCTGCCTCTCTCTCCCATAGACTGCTGGAGATAGGCACCAGCGCCCCCACAACCCACTATGGAATAAGTGGTAGAAAATGACTAATTGTGTTTTATTTCTACAATAGTAAAACAAGGTCATTTGTTTTAATATCAGAAAGCAGGACTTATATAGGTCTTAATATGATGAATGTATATTGACTTAAGAACTCTACAAGACGCTCTCATTATAAAAAACTAAAACCAAACTATTTCTAATTTCCCTTAATGCAGTTATCTAGAAGACTGCCACAGCAACATTAAACAATGTGTGTTGCCTTAGAAACCCCATCAACAATATGCTGAAAAGTTACAGTGAAGAAAATAAATATTTGAACACCCTGCGACTCTGCAAGTTCTCTCACTTAGAAATCATGGAGGGGTCTGAAATTTTCATCTTAGGTGGACGTCCACTGAGACACAATCAAAAAAAAATCAGGAAATCACAATGTATGATTTTTTAAATAATTTGTTTGTGTGTTACTGCTGCAAATAAGTATTTGAACAACTGTCAATCAGCAAAAATTCTGGCCCTCAAAGACCTGTTAGTCCACCTTCACTCCACCTATTATTCTAAATTAGAAGCACCTGTTTGAGGTCGTTAGCTGCATGAAGGCACCTGTCCACCCCACACAATCAGTAAGACTCTTAACTACTGACATGGCAAAGACCAAAGAGCTGTCCGAAGACAAAATTGTAGACCCGCACAAGGCTGGAAAGGATTATGGAGCAATTGCCAAGCAGATTGTTGAAACAAGATCAACTGTTGGTGCAATTATAAGGAAATAAAAGCTAAACATGACTGTCAATCTCCTCCGGACTGGGGCTCCATGCAAGCTCTCACCTTGTGGCGCATCGATGATCCTAAGGTGAGGAATCAGCTACGAACTTCATGGGAGGAGCTGATCAATGACCTGAAGAGAGCTGGCACCACTGTTTCCAAGGTTACTGAGGGTAATACACTAAGACATCATAGTTTAAAGTCATGCATGGCACAAAAGTTCCCCTGCTTAAATCAGCACACGTACAGGCCCGTCTTAAGTTTGCTGATGACCATTTGGATGATCCAGAGGAGTCATGAAAGTTCTGTGGTCAGATGAGTCCAAAATAGAACTTTTTGGTCTTAATTCCATTTGCTGTGTTTGGAGGACGAAGAATGATGAGGACCATCCCAAAAACACCATCCCTACTGTGAAGCATGGGGGTGGAAGCATCATGTTTTGGGGGTGTTTTTCTGCACATGGGACAGGATGACTGCACTGTATTAAGGAGAGGATGACTGGGGCCATGTATTATGAGATTTTGGGGAACAACCTCCTTCCCTCAGTTAGAGCATTGAAGATGGGTCATGGCTGGGTCTTCCAACATGACAATGACCCAAAGCACACAACCAGGATAACCAAGGAGTGGCTCCGTAAGAAGCATATCAAGGTTCTGGAGTGGCCTAGCCAGTCTCCAGGCCTAAACCCTTTAGAAAATATTTGGAGGCATCATAGCTCAAACTCAGTGTTTCTCAGCCACAGCCCAGAAACCTGGTTGATCTGGAGAAGATCTGTGTGGAAGAATGGGCCAATATCCCTGCTGCAGTTTGTGCAAACCTGGTGGAAAAACTACAGGAAACGTTTGACCTCTGTAATTGCAAACAAAGCCTATTGTACCAAATATTAATATTGATTTTCACAGGTGTTCAAATATTTATTTGCAGCAGTAACACACACATAATAAAAATAATAAAAATCATTCATTGTGATTTCTGGATTTTTGTTTTTTGATTGTCTCTCACAGTGGAAGTGCACCTGAGATGAAAGTTTCAGACCCCTCCATGATTTCTAAGTGGGACAACTTACAAAGTCGCAAGGCATTCAAATACTTATTTTCCTGACTGATTTCTTATGCCCCTTAATGCCAGTTTAGATTTCTACACATGTATGTGGCCCTAGAAAGAAAAGCTCAAAACCCACATGGAAATATTATAAAATGAAAGGCATGAAGAACTACAATTAAGTTTCCTGTTCTTTTCCTGCATGCAAATGTAGAAAGAGTCAAAAATAAACTAAGCTGTAAAAATGTACATAAAAGCTTTTAATTGAACCTGAATTAGTATTTACATTCGGTAAACAAAATGTACTTTCAGAACAAAACACCCAGCATTTGTGTAAAGACAAACCCAACATCTATACTAACTCACAGGGTAAGAAGAAAAAAAAAAAAAAAACAAGGTCTGTCGACAGCTTAACATCTTCAAATAGTCACTCAGAAGGAAACCATTAGAGCAGGCAGGAAAGCTCCATCACAACATGACAATGGATGAATCCTGTCACAAAAAAACCAGTCGCTCTAACAGTCTGTTCAGTTACTACACACACAGCCATAAAGCTCTCCTCCGCTGACAAACAGTACAAATGTAGAAACTTCTTCAAAAACATCTAAAGGCAGCTAGAACTAAGATGCGGATCAGGGGGAGGAGTCAAGGCTTGAGGGGAAAATGAGGAGAGACCAGAGGGAGGAATTAGTGGGCTTCATCCTCTGGACAGGAATGCCATGTCAGTCGCTCCTCATAAAAAGATATGACCACCTGAGGGCAGCGTGTGTTGGCCTCACGGGCCGGAACCAAATCTGCTTCATCCGATTCTTTCCTGAGAAAGCAAGGGTGAGTAGGGGTGAGAAAGAGGAGAGGGGGAAAACAACAACATTAAACATAGTCAGTGGAGGAAAGTTCTGTTATTAAATTTAGAGACAGCCCTTTCTGTCTTACAGCGACAACTAAGGATTATTTTTCAAGGCCAGCGAGTAACCTTAGGAGAAAGCTGGATGCTTTTGATATTGGGCTCAAGTATTCAGTATTGTGTTTGTATTCAAGGTCAGATTATTTCACATCATTTGTTAATATTAAAATTTTTTTCATTTACATACAAGCAAAACAGAATTCTAATAAGCATTGGAGAAAAATAAACTTAAATAATTTGCATTTCATGACATTAAGAAAAAAAAAAAAAAGACAGAAAAAAAAAATTAACAACAGCAAGTAAATATAATTATACGCTGGCCAGCATGATTTGATGCTTCTGATTTAGCAATACACTAAGGGGCTATTTCACTATTTAGGAAATCTAGACAAGATTCAAGCCTGAACAGAACAATTCTGCACTGAAGACATTCAATTTGAAATTATAAAGTTTAGGATCCATGATCCTTTTATATGAAAGATTGTGATCCCTGTTCAAACCATAATAACTAGCCATGAAACCACATTACCACACAGTAAACCTCCAAGTAGATTCTAGAAAACCTCCCAGAATCATCAGCTGGCGAAGCAGCGACACAAAACTGACACATGTTCAATTTGAAATGCCTCATGGCAGGCGGCTCCATTTAGGAGCAGAAAGACAAAAAAACGTGTGCTGTGGGGGTTGACGTGACTGGCGCTGCTTCTCCGGAGCGTTCAGAGGGTGGAAAACTATTTATTCTGTTCTTAAAACCCAAAAGAAGGTTGAAAGAAGGCATGCGACTGACCTCATGAGCAGCTGAACATAACAGTGATCTACAGGAACTTCCACATGTTTAGCTGTGCAAATGTAACTGCAAGCAAGTCTTCCATTTCTTGACATAATTACAGTATGCTTAAATCTATTTGTGTTTTGTTTGTAGATATATGGTGCAACTTCCACTTGCATAAATCTAGTCTTTGTTTGCTATGATCAGTTGACAATACACCAGTTTTACACAAAGAAATGAATAGGTGGTGTAATGTAAAGTTGACACTCCTGATACATACTGAATACCAGTATGCAAGTATTAAACTTCATGTCCCTCATCATTCTTCCTTTGGCTGACCTAAAACATTTTTTGCCCGTCATCTTTGCCTTAATGTCTGATAAGGCAGAAATGTGTCACCAAATGCCTGAGGTAACACCCTGAGCTTCACTATCCCGCCCCATTACAACCATCTTGTGTTGTCAGAGGTTAACTCACCCTGAGTTACATTTCTGTGTACCCAAACTATCTTACAGTGAGCTTCATGGTAAATATACTCTAAAAGACATTTAACTTTATCCATCCAAACAAGCAAACGTTATCTTTGCCTATGAAAAAAAAGTAGCTTACCATTTCATCAGGAACATCAACTCCCCGCTGCTATCTGTGGCACCAATGATTCTTTCTGGTTCGAGGTTTCTGGCAAACCCACGTGGCATCTCAGTCTACATAATGACAACACAACATGAACACGGGCAAGGACCTAGCGAATACTCTTGCTACTCACACACCTTACAAAGAAAACAGTTAACGATAAATCTTTTAGACTGTTTAGCAATAAAAGCACCCTATTAAATTAAGACAGATGACCACCAAGTCAGCTAGAGAGGAACAAGGAAATGTTTAGCAACCAACCTCAACTTTCTTGGCAGAATCGGTTTCTGCCCCCTCTGTGGAGGCCTTTCTCTTCATAGCCACTGGCGCAGGCTTCTCCGTGATGTTTTTCTGTGATTCCAAAAAGGCAGAAATCAGCTCGGGGCAGTCCAGGTTCTCCTCAGGCTCCCAGGTGTTGTCAGCCCTAAGTGAGCAAAATTTTACACTCAACTTTCTTGAACAGGTATTTCAAACACAAAATTAACTGCATGAATGCGAGGCAAAGAATGGCAGCACAGACATGCATTCTCAACGAGTGCATACAACACTACATGCAGCACAACCCCATACCAGGGAAGCACTTCCAGCTCCGCTGGAGGAGGGGCAGGCGTCCTAGGGCAACTCACTCTGTAAATCCTTTCCACTTCAGATAAAACTCCACTTTCCCGTTGACGATGCGCTGGTCAATGACTTTCTCCACAACAAACTCCTCCGGCTCTTCCTGGGCCTGTGCTTCCTTCTTGCTTTTGGTGTTCTGCTTCTTGCCCATTGTGTGCTCTAAAAACATGGAGATTAGCATGACATGATTAGCATCCAACCGCATTTACTTATAAACAACGTGTTCATCGGTAGGCCTAAAAGCCTACAATAGGCGCGAACAAATATAACCTAAATTTGGTTTTCAATGTAATAACTTCTCAGTGTTGAAATAAACGTGCTAGCATCGCGTGTTAGCTCATTAGCCAGTCAAATGTTAATAGCTTTACAAAGGTAAGCCTCCGTGCTAGCCTTGCTTAGCTACAAGTTCCCCGATTAACATTTACCTTTTCCTCATCATAAACTTTAATATTTACTTCAAGTGATAAATATAAGCACCGCCAAAGTATGGCATAAATAGCAAGCAATAACGCGCTCAAAAACACACAAAGGAGGAGGATGATGCCGTGTATCTGGGACCGGATACGTCTACCTTTAGCTAGTTGAACAAATAACAAAAGAGATGCGAACGTTGCTGGGTAATAATAAACTCTTAAAGATTCATTATTAGAGATGCAGCCAAACACTCCGTATATCCGCTTTAGTGGAGCTACAAAGTAAACTAAGCATTGTAAAGTTTGCAACATTTTTGAAGGTAAGTAAAGTTTGCGTACGCACCTCTAAACCAAAGTTGTCCTGTCGAGATATCGCCTCACGCGGTCAGTAAACGAACCCTTAAGTTATAGCGCGAAAAGCTAGATGTAGTCCTCTACGGCAACCCGGAAGGGAACGCGCTTCACTTTGAAGCCCCTCCTTCAATGTTATCTCTTTGAAATGCGATATTTCCTTATATTCACCTTTTACAGTTTTGAGCTAAACTTCACATTCACATTTATTTATTTTTTTGCATCAATAACTGCATATGTGAAACGTATGTATAGCAACAGGGTTTAAAATAAAAATAACTTTTATAGATTTTTGAAATACAGGTTTTGCCTCATGTCCTATGGGGTTGGCATTAAACGTAGAAAATATTTAACATTCCACATTTTGTTACGTTCCAGCTACGTCGTTCATTTTAATTGATTGGGATTTTATGTGATAAAGCATAACAAGCAGGTTACTGTCCTGCTAGATGAACCTCATGTAAAGTTTGGTGCAGTCTTTAACAGGTTTTCTGTAAGGATTGCCTTGTATTTAGCTCCATTTATCTTCTGATCAGCTCTCACCAGCTTCCCTGTCTAAAAGAAAAGCATTCCCACAGCTAAAGAAAAACATTCCAACAGCAAGATGCCATCACCACTGTCATGTAGATGTGGAAAATTAGATTTTAGTGTCCTCTGATCCAAGTACCTTGTTTCACATATTTGCTGTACCCCTAACAAGGTTTGTGGCAAACTGCAAACAGGCTTTATTATGGCTATTTTCTTACGGCTCTTCTATAAAAAAAAAATAAAAAAAATGATTTGTGGTGTGTACAACTAATTGTTCTCTAGCCAACTGATTGTTCCACCTGAGCTATGGATCTTTGCAGCTCCTCCTGAGTTATCATGGATCACTTGGCTGCTTATCTGAATATTGGTCTCCTTGCCTGTCAGTTTAGGTAGACGGCCATATTTATATTTGAGCCATAATCGTCTCATTTTCAGATGACGGACTGAACAGTGCTGCATAAGATGTTCAGTGCTAGAGTTTTTGTGATATAACTGCTTTAAGCGTCTCCTCAACGTTATCCCTGACCTGTCTGCTGTGTTCACAAATATTCCCAAACAAACCATCGAAGCCTTGGCAGAATAGCTGTGTTTATACCAAGATTAAATTAGACACAGGCAGACTTTATTCACTTGTTTAAAATGAACATCTTCATGTTAACTAACCACTGTATCGAGTCGGCTCGGTCATGACCAACACATCACTACTGTCTTTAGTTCATCCTGTGTCATAATGGAGCTGGTGGGGAACATGGACCAAGGTACTCGAGACACCTGTTACAGAGCTCTTGTTTCAGATTACTGGTTAAAACAGCAATTAAAGATAACTAAGAAAACACAAAACCAGTCAAGCAAAGACAAGTCAAATAGGACAAAAGTGAAACTTAAGAAGTCTAAACCAAAAATGAAAAAAAAGAGACAACTATAGAAAAACTTTAATTTAAAAACATATATTTAATCTCACATTTTGATGATTTTGTTGCGTTTCCTTCAGTTCTAGGTTTCTTAATCCTTTATAGGAAATGATAAAAGGCCAAAACAGATCTCCATGCCAAGGGCCTGATTGGCTCATGACTTAGCTATGGCTGCCTGCAGTGGTACGTTCCTGCATTTACAGATTGTAGGAAAACCTTTTTAAATGAGAAGATGCAAGATCCGAATTTGGGTTTGCGTTGACAATATTGTTGCAACACACAAAGAAAAATCTCAGCAAAGGTCTTTCTGTACAGAGTTTACAGATTCTCCCCATGCATGCATGTTAGGTTTATCAGTCGCTCTAGATTGCAGTTAAGCTTGTCTTGCCTTTCTTTGTTTTGATCGACTAGCGAGCTGTCCAGGGTGTTCCTCAGCTATTGCCTAATAACTGCTGAAAAAAGGTATACATTTAAAGCTTCAGTGGCATTTAGTATGGGAAATCCACCATCATTGTTGTGGTTCTTTAAAAGAGTTTGCTAAGAACAATCACACAATAGGTTTATTTTCCTTTTAATCACACATCAACGTATGTTCAACAATCACTCAAGTCAAACAAATATGATTTCAGGAAAAACGATTTATAAAAAAAAAAAAGGAAACAAACAGCTAAACTTAAAACAATTCATCACATTAAGCACTCCAACTTGTTTTAGACTGCCAGGAATGAATATCTTTCATGCATTAAATGGTAGCCTCTCACTTAGTTCTCTGATAATCTCAAAAGCAACATCCATAATAAGAAGCAAATGAAGTTGGTCTGTTTAGGGACATGTAACCTTTCACCAATTGGTTTACTGAAGTTGGGTTGTGTCCCGTACTTATTTAAAGGTCACTTTATTGCCTGTAGAAAAGACCAGGCAGGTAAGATTCTTGTGACCATGTAAAGTGGAGCATCAATTAACAAAAGGACAATTTCTACATTAAAGTTGTATGGAGAGGTTTTCAGTGAAATGTTGAGGCATGTCTGCAGTTCATTCAGGGAGCAAGAGAGCGCAAGACTTACAGAAGATAGTAGGAAGGTTTAGCAGTACAGCAAAATTGATCTATTGTACCCATTTGAGCTTTCAACATGTCTGTCGTGGATCCTGAAATATTGTTCTCTTTATTGATATCTAAAAGCGAATGACATTCTGTGATGTTTTCTCTGCTCCTGATATAATAGATGACTATTTATGGCAATAGAGGGGTAGTTTGAATATCGTCTTATGTCGTCTATTCTTACAGTTGTCAAAGAAAAATTTGAATCAGCAATATTCTGTTATCAGCAGGTCCAAGTTAGCAAAAACTGGACATCAAAAAGCTGTCCATAAAACTTTGATAGGTGCATCCCCCTAAGAACTATTTTCAAAATATTTAAAGAACATACATAAGATTTCAACCAATTTCTTGGATTTTCTTTTACCTTAGAGCAACATTGATATGGCTTTTTAAGGTAACAAAAGACCATTTAAATTTAGCCAAAAATGAACAGGAGCATAAGGCAGAATATATGCCAAAACATAAATTGTTTGAAATGAAGAGATTAAGTCTAGGTGCCCTCATGAGCAATTGATGTAGAATTTCTATTTGTTCCAGTAACCTTTAAAACTCTTAATGGAAAACATGCATCTGAGGATCATTTTCCCTCAAAATAACCAAAATCACACTAAGGCCTCTTTAATCATTGGTCTGTTATACATCATCACAAAGATTGTAGAAACAAACTATTTTATGTTTTCATTTCCAACTCAAAAAGTTAACCTTTCTCTGATGTCTAAAATGTTGGAAATAAACATTTGGTGGAGTTTTAACTTTCTTTTCAGTTACATTTTAAGTTATTAAAAAAGTCTCATGATGTATATAAGAACTTCAAGTTCAAGAACATCAAACCATTTATAAATACAATAGGCAAAGTACAGGGCAAACAGAACCACCAAGAACTGCTCTAACCAGTAACTGTCACACTTGGCAGTAAATGTCCTAATTCATATCTTAACAGGCACCGATACCGTTTGAGACTGATACCGTTTCCAGCAGCTAACCTGTTCCCTTAAACCCTGCATGCCTTGCCCATCTTTAATAAGCAAACAAATGTCCAGTGTTTAAGCTACTTGTTTTTCCCATATGTACAAGATTTGTTTTTTTATTAATTTATGTTTCGAGTCTCTTGTTTTTGCAGCTTCTGAAAAATTAGGCTCCCAATGCATCGTTTGCGTAAGTAAAATCCCAAAGCAAGGGTTAGTAAAGTTCAGCAACATCCAAAAAAACCTAAAGCTTAAGTCTCAGCGAGCATCACTGCTTCTTTTCCTTCTTTCTCTTGTCTGTTTTCTTGCCAGCTGATGTGGTGACAGCCGGCTGTCTGATAGGCTGAACTGCAATCCTCCCGTTAGCCCCGCACTGCAGGGTGAACCTCTCAGGGTTCAGGGGCCGACCTGAAGCATCCCTCAGTCGAGACAGGACGTCCCGGGTCAGCTGCTTAAACTGGTGGGCCACAGCACCCATCGTCTTGGCTGTAAGCCGTTTCTCCCTCAGCAGTCTATCCCTCTGAGCTTGCAGCCTCTCCACTTCCTCCTCGAGCCCCGTGATGGCATCCAGCTTACGCTTGCGGCAGTTTTGTGCTGCAAGTTTGTTCTTGCCCCGCCTCCGGATGTCCCTCAGGAGAGTCACCTGCTCTGGGGAGAAGCTGTGGCTGTCAAGGACCTCCATGAACTCTTCCACAGGCATGTTGACAATCTGCAGGACAGAAAAGGGGATGAACATGGCACGGGCACGCATCTCGTCACGGCTCAGCTCCCGTTCTTCCAGCTGGGGTCCGGTGTCCTCCTCTGGCTCCTCGGTTTTACAGGGCAGACTTAAAGATGGCCTGCTGAGGAGAGGGGGAGACGAGTAGCTGTGGTCGTGCCATACACTCTCACTCAGGTCAACAGGTGGCCACATTGTGCTGTGGTCTATTATGCCTTTAGATGGTTTGAAGTCCACCTCGCTGCTGTAGCCTGTGGCTCCACCCTCTTCTTCGCAGTACAAGCTGGATGATGATGATGACATCTCAGAAGACCCTGAAGGAGAGAAGAGCAAATAACTGTGTTGGTACAAATTTTAGCAACATATTAGTAATCTAAAGACATTTGTTACGTTTTTTATTAACCTGGAGACACTGGACATCCATAGCTGCTTTCCAAGGAGAGTCCTGAGTCGGAGTCCAAGTCCTCAAAGGCTCGAGAGTCTAAGCACTCAAGGTAGTTCAGCTGATTGTCAATTGTGTCCAGGCTCTCCAAACCCAGCTGATTGATTTGGTCAAACACTGCCTCATCCAGACAGTCACCCAGTGCGCCCTGTGATGTCATATTTCCAGTTAAATTACACACCGAGGCAAAGGGCAGAGCAGCGAGGCCCACGGCCATCCCTGGCAAAGAATCTGAGAGCGAGGAGTTTGTGGATTCCAGCCATAGAAGGGTTCTTTGCTGTTGACCGACCGTCCTGGACTCCGCTGATCCGGATGCTGGACCAAATGCTCCAACACTGGCTACCATGGCGTCATGCAAACTGACATCCTGGCTGATGGCGCTGCTGATGTCCGAGTCGAGCTCCAAGAGACGATCAGTAACAAGAGAGTCCAAAACCTGCACATAAAGCACATGATGCATTTTAAACTAGTGTTTTTCTAAATGGTCTGTTTACTTGTTTGTCTTCATGAAAGTCCAGAAAAATTACATCCAGATCCGCAACAGAGAGCAAATTGTTCCAGTTGATATCAGTAGCAGGAGGAACATGGTCCGGCTCAGACAGCGTGGTGATGCCTTCAAGCAGACTCTGAAAGGAAACAGACAGACATGAAAGACTGGAAAAAAAAAATTTGTTCCACAAACATGGTAGGTTTTGTTGCCATAATTGTAAAATTCCTTAAAATACACAGATTTTTCCAGTAAAGGAGCATAACTTCACAGCAAACATTTAAAAAAATTCAACTTTTAAATAAAATAAAATAAAAAACACTGCTGCCTTTATTAGTAAAAGCAACTTTTAGCCAAAAGGACACCACTTATTATTCCTCTGTCACATTTCACAAGGTTGAAGCACACAGAGAGAGGGCTTTTAAAGAAGAAACAGGCCCATGGCATCACAGATCCTCCATCATACTAAACACTGGCATGAGGCTCTCTCTTTTCCACACACTCACCAGCACCAATGGGAGCGTTTGTTGCAGAAAAACGTAATCTTGGTCTCATCTGACCAAATCGTGCTGTCCCAGTTAAACTCTTGAGCAGGTTTTATCAAACTGCGCACATTTACATCTTTGATGGAAGGAGTGAAATTGATTTTTCCTGGTCTGCCTCTGAAACTAGTGGTTGGTTTGAGGACAGGATCAAATGTTTGTCATGAAAACAGTGTTATAGTGAGCTTCTGGTTTTTTTTATTTTATTTCCCTTACCATCTTGGTCTCTCCTCTTGTTTGTCACAGTTCAGGTTGTTTTCAACATTTTAATTATTGTCATAATTGTAGGTATGGGCACGTTTAGGCTTGTAGCTATTTTTTTTTTTTCACTTCTTAAGATCAACAGTCACCGGCTTTCTTCAGATGGCAGCTCCTCCTATCTACAACCTCTTAAACAGTGATTTAGATGCACCTTGGTCATAAAATTAAACCCCAGCAAAAAAGAAAGTCACGGATTGCTAACAGGCAGTTCCCTGACATTTTGACAAAAGCAAATTACAAATTAAAACATGCTTCATTATTAATTATTTTCTTTTAGGAACAATTTTTGAGATCATGCTAAAAATTATTACTTATTTATCTAAATGTACTTAAATTAATGTGGACTTTTAAATTGCCCACCTTTACCAGGGGGGCCAATACATTTGGAGGTACTATACAATTCCTGAAAATACTTTACAGTAGTGCTCTTGAGCTGATATGTTTTTATTCTGAATCATTACATTTCAGTTTTAGCTAAGGTATGCTGAAAATACTAATAACTTTATTGAATATATTTATGCATTCACTCACAAAGTCTGTTTCAGAGCTGCTTGCAAACACCAAATGACTTCGCCAGATGTCCTACTGCAGGTTTCAGAGTCTTAGAACATACGTCCAGGCCATTTTAACGGGAAGTGATTAGAGTCTCCTCAGAGCAGATGAGTCAGGCAGGAAGCACAGGAGCAGCAGCAAAATCTAACCTTTTTTGCTAACTGAACCTGCATGGGCAGACTCCCACACCTATGTTACGAAGCCTTCTAAATATAATTAGTGCTCTTAGGAAAAAAATGGGAGAGGCTCATTTGCCAAAAGTGTTAAAAGGCCAAGTAGCTCCTGTTTATGAATCATGCTAAAACAGTAATTTGTCTGACTAAAAGAAACTGGAACAACTGGGTAAACTGCAGGCTTCTCAAAAAGCACCTTTTCATTGGTTTTCCTGCCTTCGCTTCCTCTGCAGCATTCTGGTGCAACATAGGTTGTATTTGGATGTGTTCTTTGTTGTTTGTTAAAAAAAAAAAAATCACTGCAAACAGAATCATTCACACAACCACAACTCCCCCCCCTGAAAAAATGACACTTCATACCTCGTGTTCTAGTGTTGAACTGTCAGCCAGCTGAGTGAGCGGAACCGCTTCCTCCTCTTCTTTGATCTTAACTTCATCCTCCTGGTAGAGAGAGCAGAGGGAGACGCAGGGATCAGGACGGTGAAATTTGGGACTCACAACAGTCGGTATTTTGCATTAAGCCACCAGAGGTCACAGCATTTCCGGTTCACTGATCTAGTCTTAGACATAGCATGACGCAGTTCTTGAGTTATATAACACTTTGCTCATAACGGTGTGAAGGTCTGTTTTAATAAGCAGTTGTAAAAGTTAAAAGCCAAGATGACCCGACACACCTCCAGTGATGTGGGGGACCAGCTGTCTCTCTTTCTCACACACACATACACACACATACACAACGGCTGTTTTTCATGCGCAGTAGGATTGGATGTAAAAGGATAGTGGTTACTTCTTTAATTTTGGCGTCCTTGCTAAAAGCAAACACAAACGCTCTCCATGCCCGCCTATTTCTGTCCTGCTCTGCCTGAACTTGCTGACTCCTTACTCGGTCACTTCTTAGGCTTCAAACAGATGTGCGAATGGAGACACTTGCTGATTGTAACAATTGAAAATCACAGCTGAAGCCTTTCCCTCAAACAGAAGAGTTACAAAAGAAAACCAAAAGTCATTTAAAAGAGCTTGGGAGGTAAAATCAGAAACGCATCAACACCACATTATGCATGTCGAAGGGAACCCTATATAGCAGGGAGAATGTTCAAGTGTGGACTGCTGCTTTTGTAAGCAAACAGGTGTGGTTCTGATCCTCACTCCTTCACCTCTCAAGGTCCACAGCTGGTGGTTTAGTCTTGAGAAAGGTGATACATCTGCGACGTCAATTGTTACCAGGACATAAACACTTAGCAGCTGGTTCTACTAGGAAGCGTGAGGAAAACTTTGTTAATGGAGGAAGGAATTAAACATAAAGGTTGAGGTTCTTATCTTAAAATGAATGAGATGCATTAAGGAATTAGCTGATTGGCCCTAACTGGTGATCGGTCTTTTGGAAACAAAAAAAAAATAATCAGATCTGTTTTTACTTCATATTAAGCACTACCAAGTCACAATGGCAACTACACTCTTCAGCATGAAGGTTGTAACTGAGTGAAGATGACTACAGGTCGAAGATGCAAGACAGCCATACCATTAGCAGAAAACAGGAAGGCTAAATGGCGTAGAGGAACGTTGATCTGTTTTATCCTATTGAGCTTTAAAGTTCTGTCATTGAAGATGTTGGGTTTGGAAATGTTGGCTGGCTTCTGAAAGTCTCCGAGTTAAGGAGCTACAATCTTCCTGGCATACACACAGATTGTTTTAGTAATGCTAATTGCTAACATGAAATGTAGCTTAAAAATGTCAACTCTGTAAATATTTTGTGGTTTTAAAATATTTGTGTTAAACGGCTTGTTTGTTGCATACTTCTGATGCCTGAATGTCATATTACCTACTTTAGGGTGTAACTAGACTGTTACATGGGAAAGGTTTCAAGAATTGGGTGGAAAGTAGAAATTATACAAACCACCCCCAAATATATGCATACAGCCCAGTTGTGCCCAGGTTTCAAACAAACGAATGCACGTCCTTCCTTATTCCAATGGTTTATCACATTATGTTGTTTTCTTCCTGGTTTACAAGGAACCACAGCACAACTGGGTGGATATTCCCCTTTTTGTGGCACTGGTTAGTCACAGCATAATCTTTAACACCATGGTGATCCCTTTGTTTGTTGTCAAGTACCCAACCTTTTTCAATCATGCTGGTGATTTGTAACAGTTTCCTCCAACCGAATAAGCCATGATTATACTCACACTCAGGAAGGCTCCAGCACCACAAGGCCCCTGTGCCAGCTCAGAGTCAGGCTGGCAGTGCACGTCTTGGCCTCTGACAGGCAGGTGCTCGCTGGCCTCTCCAGCTTCATTCTCGGTGCTTTCTAGCCCAGCGCTGGTGTCAGGGTTGTTGCTGGTCGAAGGCCCTGTGGAGGAAACTTGGTGAACCAGCCACGCGTTCAGCTGCGTGTGGAACCGCGGCGAGCCGAGGGTCCTCACCTCATCAAGCAGGCGACGACTGGCGAAGAAATAGTCCAGCTCGGGGCATTTTGGATGCACCCCGTATCCGTCAAGCGTGTCTCTTAAAACGTGAAAGGGTGTCTGAGTGTAGGCTGAGCTAGGACCCAAGTTAATCTCAGCCAGGGGCGAATAGTAGCCGGTTAGGTAGCTGTCGATGTCTACTCGAACTCCAACTAAACTGAGAAAGATTGTCAACTGAATAAGGCCTTCTGTAAAGCATTTTTTCGCGATCTGCATTTTCTAAAAAAAAAAAAAAAAAAAAAGAAATCCCAGAATACGGGTGACTGTGAAATCCTGACACGACAGTTCTTCTTTCCCGAGCGGACAAAAGGGAAAAAGCTAACAAAAGAGCACGCCTTCCCCTGTCAGACAAAGAGGTCCGCCTGTACCGGTGATCTCGTCTAAGCTAGCGGTTAGCGGTTAGCTTCAAGCCTTAACTACCGGCTAAAAGAAACTTCATCAACATGACCTACCACACGCGTACTCCTTCAATACGTTACAGTGAATAAGTTTCTTCCGGACAAGTCCAAACTATCACAGTATCTAATTGGTTTGGACTAAAGTGAAAATGAAACATGTAAATAGCTCCAATGCTGTCAAACTCCTGTAACTCTTTTCGTAATTTGCATAGCTACACGCCGATTGGACGAGAGCTTTAGCCATAGCAGACAGTAATTGGTCAATCCAGCTGTCCATAAATTCTGGCCAATTAGAGCAAGGAAAAGTTGTCTACTTGAAGCAGAGCAAAGTGAATCTATTATCATCCACATTATTTAGATTATTAACAGAGCGGGGCAAACTCTGACTTTGATAATATACCAATTAGCTTTTAATAAGTTAAAGTGCTAAGATTCATTACTGCATTGATACTCAGGGATTCAAATGAGGATTTTGTAATTTCCCATACATTTGTGCTTTGACCTACCTTTTTGACCTATTTCAGACTCCCAGTTATGCACCTCCATAAGCTGACAGAACACTTAAAACATAAATGAAAACTGAATTCCTTTACAAAGTTTGACTAAAGCAATAAATGTCCTATACTACAGTGCTGTGCAAGGGTATTTGCCCTCTTACAGATTACTTAAACAAACTATGTTTTAACTCCTCAATTAAACTTTAACATGCACAAATATAACCTGAGTCAATACAGAAAGCAGTTTTCAAATAACTATTTTACCTATTAAGATAAAATAAATGTTTAAACTAACCTAGCCCTATGTGAGAAGTAAGTACATATGTAAAATGTTATTTTTTTCATTTAAGAGTGACAAAAAGCAAAAAGAAAAGCAATCTGTAAGGAAGTAAAGAGTTTTTTTTTTTTTTTACAGTACTCCATATAATAAAAGTTTTTTGTTTTTTTTTTCACTCATGCATTTTCTTATAAAACGTGTTACATGGGGCTGCACAGTGGCACAGTTGGTAGCACTGCTGCCTTGCAGCAAGAAAGTCCTGGGAAGACTCCCAGCTGGGGGTCTTTCTGCATGGAGTTTGCATGTTCTCCCTGTGCATGCGTGGGTTCTCTCCAGGTACTCCAGCTTCCTCCCACAGTCCAAAGACATGCCTGTTAGGTTAATTGGTCTCTCTAAATTGCCCTTAGGTGTGTGAATGAGTGTGTGCGTGGTTGTTTGTGTGTTGACCTGTGATGTACTGGTGACCTGTCCAGGGTGTACCCTGCCTCCCGCCCATAGACTGCTGGAGATAGGCACCAGCTGCCCCGCGACCCACTATGGAAGAAGTGGTAGAAAATGACTGACTGATGTGTTACATGGCATGAAGCTGGTTTAAACAGCTTGTTTGATAATATACTAAAAACATTATAAAAGAGCAATATTTTAGTGTCATGTTGCCAAATAGATTTTTAACATTAAACAAAATTCGTATGATCTTTATATCAGCAAACTATCAATGAGAGAAGGATGTTGGCACAAAATAATCCTAAACTAATAATAAGGATTTAAATAGAAGTGAAACAGTTTGTTTCATTTCAGCCCAATGAAGTTATTTACAAAATGTGGTCTATATAATCTTTAATAAATCATTTATTGCATTGCCATTATTGTAGATATTATTTTTGTGCTTGCTCTCTGTTTCTTTTTATTGCAGGTATGCCTGTCACAGAGCTTCCATGTTTTGTTGTGTGTCCTCCTGTATTGAGACATTGACAAATCTATTGCTGCCATGAATTTTGTGCACTTGAGTTATTTTTATTTTCCATAGAAAGTACACCTGGCCTTTTACTTCTGTGTTTAGCTGTGTCGTTTTCCTGGATGGAGTCAATGACAAGGATATCACTGCCATGACCTATGTGTCCTTTCTTTAGATTTTACTGCTGTGAAGAGGACTCCCAACTCAGTTCTGCTGTATTTAGCTATGTTTCTCTTCAAAGCCACTGATGGAGTTATTAACTTTACTCTTTATATGTCTCTTCCATAGAAAGTAGTCCTGGGTGCAGTGATTTTGTTTCCTTGTCGCTTTTCTGGACAAAGCCTTTGACTAAGTTATTGCTGCCATTTACTGTGTATTCTACACTGCCTGGCCAAAAAACAGTCGCCACAAAAAAAAAAAAAAGGTCACACACTCTGATATTTTGTTGGACCGCCTTTGGCTTTGATTATGGCAAACATTCGCTGTGGCATTGTTTCGATAAGCTTCTGCAATGTCACAAGATTTATTTCCACCCAGTGTTGCATTAATTTTTCACCAAGATCTTGCATTGATGATGGTAGAGTCTGACCGCTGCGCAAAGCC
>JAHUTJ010074397.1:0-29950 GCA_036250325.1 Characodon lateralis | reverse complement strand
CTAAACACCTGCAAAAGATTCCTGGGGCCTTTAAAACTCCCAGCCTGGTTCATCACTCAAAACCCCAATCATGGGTAAGACTGCCGACCTGACTGCTGTCCAGAAGGCCACTATTGACACCCTCAAGAAACAGGTTAAGACACAGAAAGAAATTTCTGAACGAATAGGCTGTTCCCAGAGTGCTGTATCAAGGCACCTCAGTGGCAAGTCTGTGGGAAGGAGAAAGTGTGGCAGACAACGCTGCGCTACGAGAAGAGGTGACCGGACCCTGAGGAAGATTGTGGAGAAGGAGCCAGGCGGGCCGATTCCAGACCTTGGGGGACCTGCAGAAACAGTGGACTGAGTCTGGAGTAGAAACATCCCGAGCCACCGTGCACAGGCGTGTGCAGGAAATGGGCTACAGGTGCCGCATTCCCCAGGTCAAGACACTTTTGAACCAGAAACAGCGGCAGAAGCACTTGACCTGGGCTACAGAGAAGCAGCACTGGACTGTTGCTCAGTGGTCCAAAGTACTTTTTTCGGATGAAAGCAAATTCTGCATGTCATTCGGAAATCAAGGTGCCAGAGTCTGGAGGAAGACTGGGGAGAAGGAAATGCCAGAAGTCCAGTGTCAAGTACCCACAGTCAGTGATGGTCTGGTGTGCTGTGTCAGCTGCTGGTGTTGGTCGACTGTGTTTTATCGAGGGCAGGGTCAATGCAGCTAGCTATCAGGAGATTTTGGAGCACTTCATGCTTCCATCTGCTGAAAAGCTTTATGGAGATGAAGATTTCATTTTTCAGCACGACCTGGCACCTGCTCACAGTCCCAAAACCACTGGTAAATGGTTTACTGACTATAGTATCACTGTGCTCAATTGGCCTGCCAACTCTCCTGACCTGAACCCCATAGAGAATCTGTGGGATATTGTGAAGAGAACGTTGAGAGACTCAAGACCCAACACTCTGGATGAGCTAAAGCCTGCTATCGAAGCATCCTAGGCCTCCATAAGACCTCAGCAGTGCCACAGGCTGATTGCCTCCATGCCACGCCGCATTGAAGCAGTCATTTCTGCAAAAGGATTCCCGACCAAGTATTGAGTGCATAACTGTACATGATTATTTGAAGGTTGACGTTTTTTGTATTAAAAACACTTTTCTTTTATTGGTCGGATTAAATATGCTAATTTTGTGAGATAGGAATTTTGGGTTTTCATGAGCTGTATGCCAAAATCATCCGTATTAAGACAATAAAAGACCTGAAATATTTCAGTTAGTGTGCAATGAATCTAAAATATATGAATGTTAAATTTTCATCATGACATTATGGAAAATAATGAACTTTATCACAATATGCTAATATTTTGAGAAGGACCTCTATATTCATGGAGAGCCTGTAGAGCTTGTAGAAGAGTACAAATACCTGGGTACCATCTTTGACAGTCTGCTGAAATTCTCCGGTTCACGGAGGAGATCCTCAGGAAGTGTCACCAGAGGAAGTACCTCCTTAAGAAGCTCAATTCCTCTTGAGTAAGTAAGACTATTCTCCAGATATTTTACTAGTCCTTCACTGAGAGTTTTATCACTTTTTCCATAACTTGCTGGTTCCATTCTACCAGCCTCCAGGGACATTATCTGCTTGCAGAAGACACTGGCTGTTCTAAAATTATTGGATTACCCTTTAGGACCCCGTCTGCTGTTTATGAACATTTAACATGCAGGTTAGCGAATGGGATCATACAAGACTCTTTACATTCCCTCTTCTCATCATTTGAGTGGCTTCCATTGGGTCACCGACTTCACTGCCTGGCTTGCAGGACACAGAGGAGTAGGGCTACCTTTGTGCCCATCCTGTCCAGGATGGGCACAAAGGTCTGTGCCCAGCTCTTAAATAGGTCTGTCCAGCTCTTAAACAAATACTTCTATTTTTTTCATATTCATATATACATACAGTATACATATTCATTCTTCCTCCCAAAACATACATTCACACCCTACATGCCCACCCCTCGTATACATACACGAACACATCGTCACAGGACTTTAGTTGCACAAAAAACTTATGCTAATGTAAACTAATGTATACTGCACATTTTTTCTGTTTCGGTATTTTATTTGTATTTCTTTTATGTATGCTCTACGTACCTCTTTTGATTGCCCCCCTGGGGATAAATAAAGTTTTTTGATTTGAATTGAATTGAATTGAATTGAACTTAATTGAATTACCAAGACAAACACTTCAATGCTCTGGATTGCATTTAAAAAACTATTTTTTATTACAACAGTACATGTATATACATCACAAGACAGTAGAAATAACGATATGGAAAGTAAACTATTTTGGTTTTGGTTTTGGTTCAGACTGGCAGTTTAGAAGCACTTTCTGTGGACGATGGAGGGACCAGCCTCATCGTACTCCTGCTTGCTGATCCACATCTGCTGGAAGGTGGACAGAGAGGCCAGGATGGAGCCACCAATCCAAACGGAATATTTCCTCTCAGGAGGAGCAATGATCTACAAGGAGAGAAGAGAAGATAAAGAAAGTGAGAGACCATAGAAGTATATTGGAACAGTTAATAACTTCACAAAAAAGTCATGCTCACCTTGATCTTCATGGTGCTTGGGGCCAGGGCGGTGATCTCTTTCTGCATGCGGTCAGCAATACCAGGGTACATGGTGGTACCACCAGACAACACATTGTTGGCATAAAGGTCCTTACGAATATCAATGTCACACTTCATGATACTGTTGTATGCAGTCTCATGGATGCCAGCAGACTCCATGCCTGAGAAGGTTAGACAAGGAAGGTTTTGTGCCTGTACAGTAAACTGTAAAGTTTGGTAAAAGCATGTGAAATAAAATAATTTACAACTAAGACCTAAACAGCTATATGTTAATACTGTATGTAATATATTGGTGCAACTGAGACCCCTTAATTCATTCATATATATAAAAACCAGCAATTCACCAATGAAAACTTTTTACAAATGTATATTTGTAAAATAAGAGATGAGTAAGTTAACTACAGCAGATTGTGGTTATTTTTTATAGTAACTTCAAGATCTTCTTATAATATATATTTTTTACTATAAGAGCAGAACAGCTTAATTTGCTAGTTGCCGGTTTTTTGTAAAGGGCTGTGGATGTATGGGTCTTTTTCTGTTTTTGGCTCACCAATGAAGGAAGGCTGGAACAGGGTCTCTGGGCAGCGGAAACGCTCATTGCCGATGGTGATAACCTGCCCGTCCGGGAGCTCGTAGCTCTTTTCCAGGGAGGAGGAGGAGGCAGCGGTGGCCATTTCATTCTCAAAGTCCAGTGCTACATAGCACAGCTTCTCCTTGATGTCTCGCACAATCTCACGCTCAGCTGGAGAGAAAGAATACCTCAATTCAGTCAAAAAGCATCACAATGCTTTCATCATATGAAACTCAAATAAAGTACATAATCACATGATTGGTTTAATGCAGTGGTGGTAAATGTAAGATTATTTACTCACCAATCAGTTTTTTATCCTCTTAATTAGAGGTTGAACTTTAATTAAACAAAATGTAACAATGCTTAAAGCTTGGTTACATAATATGACTACTTAAGCAAACCTAATCAGGTATAACTATTAGCTTATTATAGCTAGCACAAGTTTTCTGGCTTCATCTTGAGCAGTAGCTCAATTATATCTAGCTAACATTATATGTTGTAGTCCATATATTTTTTTTGGAAATAGCCATTTAAAAACAATTACAAAGTGCTTTAGAAAAACATACAAAAATTCAATAAAAAAAACACAATAAAAAAAACACACTATTTGTCTGCTACTACTTCTCTAACACTAAAAACAGTGGAGTCTGCTGGCAAACTTTAGCTTAAAACGGGTAGTTTAAAATAAAAAAATATAAATTTGTCAACTTTTAAGTACCTAATGTTTTAAAGCTTAAAATCGTTGACTATTTTTAGCATAAGGTTTAGGCTAAGTTATATTAATTTTGGTTCAAAGAATATTGTTATGGCCCATTGTGGTTAGGTTATAAATTTTGTTGAAATGACACTTTTGAAGACATTTTTATGCTATTTAAAATTTTTCTTATAAATCCATCTTCCATTGTTGATCTTTAACTAAACTAAGGGATTTGCTATGACTAGGGGCATTTGAGGTCCTCAGGTTTAAAGTATAAGTGATATTTCTGTATCAGTTAAAATTATAATTCTGTATTAATTCTTATTTAATTTATTTACTCACATTACAGTGTAGGCTAAGTGTAAAACAGAGAATATTGATGTTCAGAAATGCAATGTGATTTATTTCAAATTAAAAACTTGTCTCATTATAATTTAAATACATCCATGAAATTATGACATTTTTCACAAAAATGTATTTTTGATAACTCCATATCACACTTTGATTTTACTTTTAAATTTGTTAATATTATCTTACCTGTGGTGACAAATGAGTAGCCACGCTCAGTCAGGATTTTCATCAGATAGTCAGTGAGGTCCCGACCAGCCAGATCTAGACGCATGATGGCGTGGGGCAGAGCATAACCCTCATAGATTGGTACGTTGTGAGTCACACCATCACCAGAGTCCAGTACGATACCTGTTAAGGAAAAACAGCATTTTCTCAATCTAAAATGTGAAGTTTACTTTTACTATGATGTTCCAGAGTAATCTGTGGTAGACTCACCGGTGGTACGTCCGGAGGCATAAAGGGACAGGACAGCCTGAATGGCCACATACATGGCAGGGACATTGAAGGTCTCAAACATGATCTGAGTCATCTTCTCTCTGTTAGCTTTTGGGTTGAGGGGGGCTTCAGTCAGCAGGGTGGGATGCTCCTCTGGGGCCACACGGAGTTCATTGTAGAAGGTGTGGTGCCAGATCTAGAAAGCGTTAATAAGTGTCATGAATTACTCTTGATTTTCCACTTCATTTATTTTTATTTTTATTTCTCACCTTCTCCATGTCATCCCAGTTGGTGATAATGCCATGCTCAATAGGGTACTTCAGAGTCAAGATACCCCTCTTGCTCTGGGCCTCATCTCCCACGTAGCTGTCCTTCTGACCCATACCCACCATCACACCCTGTGAGAGACAGAAATTCATTTCAGATTCTCAAGATGAAGACAGACACAGGAATGTGTGTACAGGAATTACATCATTGAGAAACTTTTTGCTTATAGTAGTTCTCTCACCTGGTGACGGGGGCGACCAACAATGGATGGAAAGACAGCACGGGGGGCGTCATCACCAGCAAACCCCGCCTTGACCAAGCCAGAGCCATTGTCGCACACCAATGCGGTGGTCTCGTCGTCGTCACACATGTTTGGTGTGTTGTGTTGGCCTTCTCTAAAACCGATAATATGGGAACACACCCAGAATATTAGTATGTAATGTTAAAGTAAATGTTTTCTTTTTGTCTGGAAAAGGAATGCATTGGTTGTGTAAAACAATGTGGCACTATTTTTGATATGTAGACACTCTTTAGTTCTTTAATCTCCTCTTTAAGTTCTTCAGCTGCCTGAAAAGCTAAAACTGGATGTAGCCCAATCCCCTTAAACAAACATCCACATCTATTTTAAGCCTCAAGATATCCCCCCTTTTCCCTGAACTCCTGCTGAGTGTCTCATTGTTAAGTCAAAAGCAGTTCACAGCTGATGCAGTGTATCTTTAGACATGTGGCACAGGAGGCCTGGGTCTCCTTTCAGCTGTCGCCACATAGTAAACTCCAGTTTGGATCCAAACCATGTGCTCAGATCTTTCTAGGATATCTGGGATGCATCAGCCCTGTTTAAGACTTCCCCATTACACAAAACATCTGATGCTGCAGGTTAATGACTGATTTTGGATGCTTGGTCATTTTTAACATAAACCAAAACTTTTAAACTGCAAATGAGGCTTAACAATAATTTAAAATTCAGATGAGGCTATCTGACTTGTCTAAAATCACTCCCCTGAAGTTATTTGAGAAGAAGGATACATAACTGTTTAGCCAATGCAGTTCAGTTTGAAATATCTTGCTGTTTTTACGAGTAAAGTACAGTTTTTAAAATGTATTTAATTTTACGTAGCACAACTAAGGTTACAGTTTTATAAAACTACTTTCCCTGTAAGAGTTGCTGAAAATTATTTAAATTTATGTTAAATAAATACCAAAAAAGAAATAATAGTAATCCTGGGTTTAAAATACAATTACTCCAAACCAATTTGAATGTTAAATTTATTTCCTTGTTTCTTTGTTTTCAAAATTACAAAATCTATATGATATTAAAGAACATTCAGAAAGATTTTTAATGAATGAGTGTCAGGAATGCTACCTGAATACACAAAGATATTAAGGTACAAAGATCTTTTTTGTTGTCTAATCAGTTTTAAAATGTTGGATTAAAAACTGTCAGCATTTTCCTTCTCTACAGCAAGCATCCCATTTCCTGCATCCTAAAGCTAAATTGAGAGTCGCATATTTCTACAGTTTTGGATACCAACAATCTAACATAACAAATGAAACCAGCAGCAAAAAAATAAAAATACTCTGCATCTGCTTTACAGCTACAGTATTAGTATCTTCTGAGCCGCAGAAAGACTTACCAAGCTGTTACTACAAGACAGGAGCTTCCTCTGGGATACAGGGGCAAGGGTGTGAGGGGCTCCTTAAATATGATTCAGCTTGCTGAGGCTGGGGGCTGGTGGGTGGGCTCACGACTTCACCGCAAGTCCAAATTAAGTGTTGCTCAGCAAAACAGCAGCGTAAAGTGGATTCCGTGTCAGGGATGCCTCCAGATTGGAGTGACATTTTCTTAGGAAGTTTGAAAGTCCTTGATGAGCTATAAACAGAAGCATATTGGATTTTTTATTGGTAAGATGGACTATAAAAATAGGAGGTTTTATGGTGTATGTGACTATTATTTGTAATGATTTAGGATAAATATATATTTTTAATGTAGTAATTTGGATTCATGAATGATAAAATCTTCACTTCAATTTGTCGAGCTGTAATTCACATCCTTATGAATGAAGTTATGTGACATAAATTGGGTATGTGGATGTTTGAAGGGAATGATTTTTATGTGAGGACTTGTTTGAGTAAAGCAGTTAAGGAGCATTGCAAGGAGACCTGCCAGAGACAGTCTGATTGTGTCATGTCATGTCATGGTATGTGTGTGTGTGTGTGTTTGTGTGTGTGTGTGTGTGTGGGGGGGGGGGGGGGGGTGAACCTCCAGAAAGCTGTTATGACATATGTGGGGAGCGATGGCTGACGCTTCTCAGCTCTCATTGGCTCCAGTGTCTCCTTTTAGGGAAATGGATTGCGGCCAGTACCATTAGCTGTGCGTCGCCCCACACTGAAGGTAGAAAGATGACAAGGTCCTTATTCGTCACCTTGTACCGCCTGCATAGTGCCTGTGTCCCCTTACCGAAGCCCTATCAGGCCAACCGTGAGAGCTGGACAAAAGTAAATACCCCGTCTCCACCTTACTCTACGGGCACCCTGAAGTATTCCATTTGAAGATGTGCTGCAATGTGCAGGAAGAAACACTATTAACCTACTTGAATGAAACTATCCCATGCATTGAAATGATGGTAGTATCTTTGAATATAAAAAATACTCATACATGCAACACAGTTAGGGAGGACTACCTTCTAATATAATTTTTTGTCCTAGAGCCTTTCAAACAAATGTAAAAAGGATTGTGTTTTCAGCATGTACTGTACAATTCAGCACTATCAGTTATTGCCCACCCCGGTAAAGATGTATATAAAGTGTTTAAAAATTTTTTTTTTTATCACAACAGCAAAGCCCAACTTTAATTTGAATATATTTATTTATTTGGTGGGAGGAGGCTAAAGAAATAGTTGCTTTTAACAAAATCACCAATATTTTGTCTCCCTTAGCAATTTCCATAAAAATAAATGTAACTGAAGCACATTTAAATGCTTACTTTAACTAGTTTTTTAGTTGATCCTATGGTCAAGAAACTTTATGTACGGTAATCTATGACTTCCTGTTTCCTGTGGGTATACAGTAAACATGATGTGACTTAGTGGTTAATTTATTTTACCTTCTTCAAAAGTGTCAGTCAGTCAGTCATTTTCTACCGCTTATTACATAGTGGGTCACGGGGGAGCTGGTGCCTATCTCCAGCAGTCTATGGGTGAAGGCAGGGTACACCCTGGACAGGTCGCCAGTCCATCGCAGGGCAACACACATACAACCACGCACACACTCATTCATACACCTAAGGCCAATTTAGATTGACCAATTAACCTAACAGGCATGTCTTTGGACTGTGGGAGGAAGCCAGAGTACCCGGTGAGAACCCACGCATGCACGAGGAGAACATGCAAACTCCATGCAGAAAGACCCCCAGCCAGGAATCAAACCCAGGACCTTCTTACTGCAAGGCAACGGTGCTACCAACTGTGCCACCGTGCAGCCCTCTTCAAAAGTGGAAAAGGAAAATAACATCACCTCGAAGTAAGGGTGATGTGTCTTACACAACAAGAACTTGACAACTATGTGAGCAATTATTGCTCTGGATCTGTGACGAGCACAGCTGCACAAGAATCCACGTTTTCCTTGCAAGCAAACACAATCCTTTTTAGTTAATCAGAATTTTTAAAAGCCTTAATTTGCACTCAGTGGTGGGGAGCTTCTCCTATAGCCACTCTTCAAAAACTGAAACCCAAGTAAACTTGCCACTGAAGTAACACAGATGTGTGTTGATCTTCACAAATGTGAAAATTGCTGCATAAAAAAAGCTTCTTGCCTAAACCCGACCATATTTAGTCAGAGCAAGAGTTAAAAAGTTTGAAACAACTGAAACTGTGACAAACGAGGCTAGACAAGGACTCGTGTCTAGCACATGCAGTGAGGAAGATTATGACAAAAGTGAGAACTGCAGGGATTGTACATTTATGCTGCAATAGAACATTTTTACACATCTTTACCAGGGGGTCCAATTTATTGTGGCTGGTGCTGTATATTTGTCCAAGCAAAGCAAGATAAACGTCTATTAATCTTGCATGATCCATGCATATAGTTTGTTTGCAGTCATACCTTTAACTAGTCCTTGTTCCCAGGGCTACAGCATAGCTTCTATATTTAAATGTTTACAGCAGCAGCTTTAGAGATAACGTGTGACCAATCACTTTCAGGAGTTATTTGCTCCATGATGGTCTGAAATAGCAGATAGTGTTCAGCTTTAAATTTAAACTTGTTAAATCAATGTGAAGCTTTGACTAATAAAAGCAAAGCAGAAAGCCCCACATCACATTAGCCTTGGATGAAACCAGTGCTGTGTTTTGTCAACAGCTCTGTTCAACTCAAAGAAGCACTTTTTGGTAGAATCTCTGCTTTACCACATGGCCTTTATCAGGATGAAGCTGATTGCTCCTAAATGGGTCATGGTTTTGAGGGACATTCGTCCTTATAAGGTAAAGCAGGAAGTCCTTCTGTCTTGACAGCTGCCTCCTCTGCATTTCAAACCTCCCACACATAAACACACTTAGGCAGCTGTTAGCATCAACTGCTGCGTAACAGTCTGTCTAACACAGACAGGGGTCTGTTCACCGTTTGATCTGTGGCAATAGTAATGTTTTGTGCAAAGTTAAATGTCAGCATAGCTAGTTTTAACTCTGGTTTTGAATTGATGAGTTAATTCTGCTGCTCTTTAGTGATTAGTATCACCAAGAACAAAGTGAAATAATATAATAATGTCAAAAATGAATTATTGTAGTGATTCCGATGATACTAGCAGACGTTTTTAAAGCCTGTTGCAAACAGCTGACATGTTTAACAAACTGTGTGCTGATGGAGATGTTGTATGCCTTGCATGAGTATTCATACCCTTGAAGCTTTTCACATTTTGTCACATTACAACCACAAACTCACTTGTATTTTGAAATGTTATGTGATAGACCAACACAAAGTAGGTTAAATGCAAATGAAATGACATACAATTTTAAAAATATTGTAGGAATATAAAAATCTGTATTAATTTGATCCCCCTTTTACTCTAACACCCCTGAATTGTCCCAGCAGTTCTGTGAGGGCTTCAGAAGTTTGCTAAAGAACAGTATCAAACAAAAACATCATGAAAACCATGGAACACCACAGACAGGTTAGTGATATAGAAATGGAAAGGTTTAAAGCAGAGTTAGGTTATTAAACAATATCCCAAGCTTTGGATATCTCACAGAGCCAGCTCATCTGGGAATGGAAAGGGTATGGCACAGCAACAAACCTACCAAGACATGGCTGTTCACCCATACTGACAGGCTGGGCATGAGATCATTAACCAGAGATGCAGAGAAGAGACTCTGGAGGAGCTGCAAAGATATCTACTCTACAAATGTCATCTTTATAGAAGGATGATGTCAGTTTTGACCAGTGGGGATTTGATGTTTAATGTGCAGCTTTATTTTTGAACTGCTGGTCGTGTACACCACCATCACACACTGAAGGCAACTAGCTGCCTTTTATTCTAATTCCACCCTGAGTGATTCACAGGAAGAAACCAAGAAAGACGTAAATCAGAAAAAAGAAATAAACAATATTTACCCCGAAACAATAAATAGTACCTGACAAACATTTACATAAATATAAATCATTATAGCTCAACAATGAAAAGAATAAATCGAATTTAAACTCTTCTAAGCACTACTCACCTTATCTCACTGGTTTGCTCCAAGAGCTTTTGAGCTGCACCTGGAGGATTTCTCACCATTTTGCGACCCTGTCCTGCAAAGGAGACAAACCAGGAACAGATGAGTGCTTGTTCCGCTAAACCGTTACTATGTTAAACTGATAAGTTAAACCAACAGAAATGTAGGAAAAACACAAATCGACATTTGTAACTGTTCTCTTTAAACAGGAAAGATGGCCAGTCCCTCTGCTTCTCAAGAATGCTTCCCCAAATGTCTGAACACAACTACAATAAAATCAAGTCACCCAACCATTTGGACTGTAACTCAATCATTGCACATCACCTGTAACACACCACCCATACAATGGAACATGTTGGGAAATGAGTCATGCTGTTGGGATGCTTCTCTTCAGCAGAGACAGGGAAGCCAAGCACAGTTGATGGAAAGATGGACGGAGATAAATACAAGGCAATCCTGCTGGAGGCAGTGAAAGACTTAACTGAGCCAGAGATTCATTTTCCAACAGGACAACAACCCTACATAGACAGACACAGCTACAATGGATTGATTTAGAGCTGTTCTTTGAAAGCCTCAGATGTGTGACAGAGAACATTAAACAAAGGTGGAAATAATTGAATATTTAATTGTTAATTTAGGATAATTGTTTTTTCCTGTTTCTATCTAATCCTAATATGTTTTGAACAAAGCTGTGATGATTTAAGAAATAAATTTGAGTAGGAATTATAGTAGTTATTTTACAAAATAATTTCACTTGTTTGGTTTTCCTTTCAGTGTTTTTGTTACACTAGTATAACACAGAGGAACATACAGATAAAAATTATTTTGGGTTGATTTAAATGGAAATCTTTTGTGGCCCCCTTACTTGCACTTTATGTATAATCCCTGAATAACCCACAGGATTTTTGTGCTGTAGAAAGAAGTCATTGTACCTTCAAAAACCCACTCAGAAATAGAGCCTATGTGAAGACAGAATTCATACCAGAGACCCTCTTGCTGTGAGCTAAGAGCTAATTATTCCACTTTATTGCCTTATCAAGAACTTATTACTATACATGGTAAAAAAAAAAAAAAACAAAAGCAATCGATCATCTCCCTCCTCATACATTATCATTGTGCTTTGAATAAATGACTGGCGTGTTTCAGTGAGTGCCCAGATCTGTGCAAAGCAGACACCATCAAGAGCCACCAGCAGTTGTGCTGATAAAGCCAGCTCTATAAATAAACGGGGTGCTTTGAAAGTTTCCATGTCAGCACTCCATTGTCCTGCAAAACGAGGGGATCTACAGGACCACAGGTGGGGCTTGTTAGTGCAAATAAGCAAGCAAGCGTAGAATGTTGCACTGTCTGGGGTGTGTTAATTTAGCATTCCCTGCAGGAGCAAGACTGTTACATCACCGGAATGGTTTGGTGACATTAAACTTCCAAAAGCATAATGGGAAAAGAAAAAAAAAAGGCACACCATCCTCAAAGTTTAAAGTTTAAAGCAAAGGAAATATGAGTTACAGAATAAATTATTTCACAATGACAGAGTAGAAGTTTTCTTAGATTGGCTTACCTCACAACCACTTCCTTGATACAAAAACAACTAAGAACAGGAAGCTGAGGCTATAACTCACACCATCTACCTGAGTATTTTTGCTGACCATATGCATCCCTTTATGCCCACATTGAACCCATCTTTCTGACATGCTTCATTAATCCTGTTGGGAAAAAAACCCATTAGGACAATCTTTTTAAACTGTTTTCTTGAACGTGACATTAAGTTCACCGAGCTCAGTGGACTCCACAGTGACAAGTTCTCAATCCGTAGAGAACATTTAGGGTGTAGTAAAGTGGGAGATTCATATCATGGGTGTTCAGATAACAAATCTCCAGCAACTGTGATATGATGTCAATATTAACCAGAATCTTTGTTTCTAACACCCTGTTGAATCTTTGTCAGAATTAAAGAAGTTCTAAAGGAAAGAAGGCTGGACCTAATGAACTGACTGGCACTTGTATTTCTCTGTGGAAGATAGTGGAGTACCCTGAGAAAACCTGCATGGTAACTCAACACATGAAGGCTACAGTCTGCATTTGAACCAAGCAAAATAAACAAAAATGTTTAATAAATAAAAGGAGCATTCTGACAGAAAATATTGATATCATGCAAATCATGACATTATGAAATTATGAAGTTTGTATTTTTTCTAGATTTAATCCAGCGGCTAAAATTAATAATTGCACCAAATAAGAAACTGGACTACGCACATTCCATTTGCGTATATTTCAGGTTAAAACGAAAGCAATTATAGAAAAAGATACTTATTACGTAGCTTACGTATTCAGCGTATCATTGGCTGAGCTGTTTTCGAGTCCATAGCAACCGTAAAGACAAACAGGGCCGAACTGGGTTTTGTTTCAGCAATTTTCCACTGAGCCGCAGTCATTCTGTGTAACTGTAGTAGTTTTTGTAATGGGTGATAGAAAGCAACAGACTCTTAAACGGGTTTTTGTAAACGACGTCGACGCGTATTCTTCAAGGCACATCGCCGAGGTAAGGAGAAAAGTTCGCAGTTTCGATACCAATTAATAGCGGGTAACTGCAGCATTTTCTCTGACTTTACCTGGAAAGGTTTTAGGGAAATGTGAAGCTGAAGAGGACTCGGGCATTGATGGGGAAGTAGAAGAGACACCGTCTCCCCGGGGTAAACCAGCTTTCCAGGTCCTGGGAACGGTGTCCTCCTCCTCCAAAGATGGGAAACTACCGTTTCTACACCTACAGCATGTGGTGAGTCAGCTGATTAAACTGCAGGTCCTTTGTTCCCATTCTGAACCATAACCATACATTTCTAAATTGATTCACACATCCTCCACTAATGTTTGGCGAATTAGTGTTTATACCAGCAGAATTAGTAAAATTCCTTAGGCTTGGCTCTTAATCAAGCTCTCACATTTTTGACAGAGGTGAGGTCTTTGGGAGGGCAGTACCCTGCTTCATCCCTTCCAGAACCAGTTTTGGTGCTTCTGGGGGCTCATTGTCCTGTTTGAACACCCACTTATTCTCATATCTATACCATAACTGTTACCCTTAGATGAATACCAGTATCATGGCCCACAAAGAAGCAAGTTTTACATCATTATATCTAAGAAAGTGCCAACCAAGCAAGAAACCCAGGTCCACCCATAGATTGAATTATTTGGCCACAATGATGAGAACAGTGCTTGGAGGTTGTAAGCAGAGGCCTTTTAACTTAAGAACACTGTGCCAGCTGTCAAGCGTGGAGCTACTTCCATATTTTCAACTTCATCTCAAACTAACAAAATATAGGGAAAATCAGGTGTTCCAACAGGACCATGATCCCCCAGAAAACAGCAAAACCTTATGTAGGTTTTGGAATGGATAAGGCGGCCTAACAATAAGCTTCTGGAATGTCCATCCTAAAGCCGCAACCTCTAACCTGCTGAACATGTGTTGACTGAACTTAAAAGCCCAGTCTCTCCCAAGAAACCAACAAATGAAAATAGTTCTTGATTGCTACAAAAATCACTTGGTGAATTTTCAAATTGCTAAGAACTATTTAATCAAATCTATCTATCTATCTATCTATCTATCTATCTATCTATCTATCTATCTATCTATCTATCTATCTATCTATCTATCTATCTATCTATCTATCTATCTATCTATCTATCTATCTATCTATCTATCTATCTATTTAGTTTTTAAATATGTGTAGTTTAATGGTTTAAATAAATGTCATTAATAGCCTTTTATATTTTTCATCAGTCCCCGGCCAGAGATGAGCTTTTTCAGCTGCTGCTAGGGTGTGATGTGGTGGTGTACAACATCACTGAAAGTTCAACACAACAGGTTGAAGAAGCAACATGGGCAGTTACAGGTAATAGTCAAGAAGTACAAGGATAGCCTTATTGATTATCTTTTTGATGACTGTCAGTTTGATACGGAGAAAAAAAATCCAATATCTGATACATTTCACTGATAAATGCTGCATGTTTTTTTCGTCTTTTTACAAACAGTCCTACGGGATGAAATGCAAAACTTCAAATCCCGGAAATTTTTCATCCTTATCTCCTCAGTGATGACTTGGGCGATGACCAAGCCTTCAGATGTAGTAGATCCTAATTATAGAAATTAATAGAAATTCTGACATTATGCAATCCTAGGTATTTTTCAGTTATTCATTTTTATTTCAGGACAAACCACAAGCCCCTTTCTCAGAAGAAGACTTTATCCGAAGGAGGCCTCATCCCAGTTTCAGGAACCACAATAATCTGGAAAAACTTGTACTGAAATTGCCCAGAGGTGTACGTGGCATTAATATTGTTTTGTATATTTCACTCTCCCCCAAAGTATATTACATCGAAAGTTATGGAAGTTTTAGAAATACAATATTCGCTTTTTTCAGAAAACATCTAAGCTCAAAGGTTATGTAGTAGCTGCTGGACTTCAGTATGGAATGGGAGAGAATATCTTTCACTACTTTTTTAAGGTATATATTACTATAAGAAATCATTTCTGCACACATAGTTTGTATTTGTTTTAAATGTTTTAATTTGTATATTTTTAGGTCTCATGGTTGATGCAGGATCCAAAGATCCCCATATTTGGAAATGGCACAAATCGCATTCCAACGATTCATGTTTGTGACCTTGGAAGGTAAAGGGGGGGGGGGGTGATCAGTTTAGAGCTGAACTGACTTATTTTATTTTATTACAGAGTGATCCAAAGCATCATTAAGCTGAAGCCCAAGTCAAAGTACATCCTTGCCATTGATGATGCCAAGAACACTTTAGAGGATATTGTAAAGGTAACATTTTACGTCAGAATTAGACGTTTAGAATGAACAACAAACTGTAAGGGCAAAATGAAAATGTTTAAGTCTTTTTTGCTTTTAACCCTTTAGACCATAAGTGATGTTCTCGGGCCAGAAAAGGTCGACAAGTTACCTCTGCAGGACGCCATCACCATGAAAGCTTTTAAGGTACAAGACTGGAAATTTTCAGTATAAATGTAGTCAAATTATTCATATTCAGAATTATTTTCATTGCTTAACTTTTTAATGACTGTATTTTTCCCATTTTAGTTTTTCTAAAAATCCTAAAACTTGAGATATAAAACCAGACATGCAAAAGAAATCGAATCGATTATTTAGGCGATAGTTCAGTCTAACATGGTTCTGATTAGTTTGTGCCTCATTCCAGCCAGAGGAACTGGATTGTCTTAGCATCAACCTCCGCCTGAATGCTTCTATTGTCAGCGATACGTTCAACTTTGATTGGATATGTAGAGACGGGATGGTGGAAAACATGAATAGCATTGCAAAGGAGTACAAACACACCAGGCAGCTTCTTGTAAGTATTTGAACCTTCAAATGAGTAGTTGCACACATTTTTTGTCCTAATTGTGTCAAAACAGTCCAAAGATTTGATACTGTCAGAACTGGTTAAACATGAGGACACAGTAGTAATTTAGTAAGTTTCCTTTCCCCAAAGTAACAAAACTCAAAATTTTAATGCAGGACCCTTAAAAGAGGACAAATGAAGAAACGAAACTCCAGCCATAACATAATACAACCTCAAACTAACTATTCAAACAAAATGAACTGACCTAACACACAACAAACAAAGGGGGTTTAAATACTGGCTGATCAGACCAGACTGACCAACATGGGAGTAGGGAAGAGGAACATCTACTTACTAATTTAACCCCTTCTCTTTTCCAATGTTTATAATCAGTCTGACAGAGAGAGGTACCCCCAGTCCTTGTGGTTTTTAGTATAACAATGGCCACCAGTGGGATCTACATGGACAAACCTTATCAGTTTATTATTTTACTTAGTACCCCTACACATAGCTACACATGGCCAAAGTCTTAACACTCAGTAGATTAATCTAACCTCCCCAACAACCCTACACCATTCCAAACCCTTTGTGAAGTGCCTTGAGACGACACGTGTTGTGAATTGGCGCTATATAAATAAAACTGAATTGAATTGAATTAATTTAACAAAAAAGTAACTAAACACAGTTAGTTTAGGAATCAACTTAAATGACTAATAACTAAACATAAAAATAACCAGCTAATTAAATCACAAAGCAAATAACTTATGCAAGAATAAGTTACTCCATGGTCCTCCCCCATGGTGCAGCTTTGCATGGTATCACCCAATCAACACTTCCTGCAGAGTGTGCCAGCCAGAGTCCATCTTTTTTGTCCTCCATAGTTTCAGCTCTCAGTCCAAAGAACCGTCCCCACAGCACTGTCAAAACTGGAAAACACAACAAGTATTAAAAGACAGAATTAAATATACAAAAGTTAATTAAATGTCCACGCTACAATTAGAACTAATGTATTTCAATTTTGCCAAAGATATGAAAATACACAAACAAATATATATCTTTAAAAATAAATCTTTGTGCTACAGTGAGTTTGATGTAGGAAACTGGGAAGCTCAAAGTGAAAAGGTGTCGGTGCGCGGGGTTACCGACTGTGTGGCTGCAGGTGGGGCCATCACAGATACATAGAATAAAAATGCCTCTTTGTTAATCAGATCAATTTAGCTAATTTCTCTACTTTTAGGCTGGTTTTTATATGACTACAGTAGGTTATTCTTATACCTATGCCTTATTTGTTCTGTAGCCAGTTAAAATCTGCCTGGTTGGCCCTCCGGCTGCAGGGAAGACGACTGTTGCCAAGAAGCTCTGCCAGCACTACAAAATACACCACATCAACATCAACGGCTTGATTGAGGAGAAAATTACTCAGCTGGTCAGTGGAAGCAGAAATGTCACAACACAGAGACATTATACTGCCCACTTGTGGAAACTTAAAAGTCAATATATATTGACATGTACACAGCCTTGGAAAAGTATTCATAGAGATGAAGTGTTTTCATATTTTTTCATGCCAAACATTGAAGTGTTTTATTGTGGTTTTATGTGAAAGACCAACACAAAGTAGCACCAGTTGAAAATGATACAGGGTTTTCAAACCTGTTGACAAATCAAAATATGAAGTGCTGCATGCATTTCTATTTAGCTGCTTTACTCTGATACCTCCAAATGAAATTCAGTACACGCTCATTCTCAGCTGATCTGTGAAGTTCTCTTTATAAGAGAACATTGGTGAACAAACAGCATTGTGAAGATCAAGGAACACACAATATAGGTCAGGCAGAAGATTTGGACAAATGTTTAATCTATACTGGGAGACTGGGCAAGGAGAGCATTAAGAAGCAGCAAACAGGGCCAAGGTGACTTAGGAGGAACTGCAGAAGTCCACAGCTCAGCTAGGAGAATTGTTGACTGGACAAGTATTAGCTGTGTACTCTGCAAATATCTCCTTTATTGAAGTGTTGGAAGAAGAAAGCTATTGATGAAAAACACCAAAAACAAAGTCCCAGTTGAACACTGCAAACATGTTTAAAAAGGTATTGTGGTCAGAGAAGACCAAGACTCAACTTTTTGCCCAATCCCCAACATATCCCCTATCTTGCAGCTGTAGCGAAGGTTTCCCTACCAGAGCTTCCCCATCCAGTCGGACGAAGTCTGAGCTATTTTGCAAAGAACAATGGGCAAAAGTTTCAGTTTGTAGATGTGAAAACTAGTAGAGATGAACCCCAACCCCAAGATATGCCGCTTTAATTGCAGCAAAAGCTGCATCTGCAATGTATAGACTCAGGGGGGCTGATAAAAAATGCACAATACATTTTCCTGATTTGTATTTGTCCAAAAATTAAAAAAATCGTGTATCATTTTAGGGCAGCACAGTTGTTAGCACTGCAGCAAGAAGGTACTGGGTTCAAATCCTGGCAAGGGTCCCTCCTGCATGGAGTTTGCATGTTCTCCCTGTGCATGCCCAGGTTCTCGCTGGGTTCCCCAGCTTCCTCCAATAGTTAAAAATAAATATTGGGTAAAATTGGTCTCTCTAAATTGTCCATATGTATGGGTGTGTGTGTGTGTAGGTGTGTGTGTGTGCATGGTCGTCTGTCCTGTGTGTCCCTGCCCTGTGATAGATTGGTGACTAGTACAGAGTGTAACCCAACTCTTGACCAGTGACTGCTGAAAACATGGATTAAGTAGGTAGATGATGGAAGTTGAATGAATATATATTTTACTTTCACTTCACATTTATGCTGTTCTTTGTGTTGATCTATCACCAAAAATTCCAAATAAATGCATCGATGTTTGTGGTTGTAACAAAAAAATTGAGGTGAGAGTAGTTTTGCGAGGTTGCATACAGCTGCTGCAGCTAGATATCCTTATATGAAAAACATAAACAGATGTTTTGTGTTCATTATGTTTATTTTTATTTTTTTCCAGAAAGATATGATAAATGGAGCTGATATTCATGACATTAGTGAAGAGGCTGTAGCTGCTGCAGAGGAACAACTGGAAATGATTAACCAAAGCATGGAGATGAATCAAGGTTGGTAAAAAAAAAAAGCAAATACTTAATTATTTGTAAGTACAAATACCTAAAAATAATAAGTTCCCATCAATTAAGGCTGAAAACGAAGTTTTGACCCTACTGTAAAATTTTTGACGAGATTTTATTAAGTCCCAAACCGTAATGTATGAAATGTGAGATAATTATTCTTGAATATGAAGCAGCCTGGGGAAACGTGGAGAAATTGTGTTAAATTCTAGAATGGCATGTATAGTATGTAAGGAAACCTCTTTGAATGAAATATTACAGAAAAGCTCGGATGTGATTGGATTTTTTAGTGCTTTTTCTCTGTTTCTTCAGGTCAGCTTGCTGAGGATCAGTTTTTTGACATTTTGCGAGAAAAACTGTACTCCAATCCATGTAGGAACCAAGGCTTTGTTCTGGATGGCTTCCCTGAGACTTCTGAGCAAGCAAAGCTGGTTTTCTCTGGCAAGTTTTATTAGTCACTACAGTTTTAGTAAATGAATGAAACAGCATCACTGGCATTAGTAAAATGGTGACTTTATTTTGTTCAGATGAGGAACCAGAGAACAAGGATTCAGATTTAACGTCCAAAATACTATGGTACAACAAAATCATCTCCCCAGGTTGTGCTTATGACATCAGTTCATAGCCAGTGTTAAAATTAATTAACCCACAATTGCTCAAATGTGTTTTCTTCACACTTGCAATGCAGAGCATGTGTTTGCCCTGAATGCATCAGATGATTTCCTGACAAAGCGAGTTCAAGGACTTCCACGAAGCCTGGCTGAGAAAATGTGCTACACCCAAGAGGAATTTGTGCCTCGTCTGGCTCGATACCGGCAACTTTTTAGCGCCGAGGAAACTGTGTTGGACTTCTTTGATCACCGTGAAATTCACCCAGAATATATAGGTACTGTATGCAAAAACCATAATTGGCCACAAGGGGTCAACACAGCACTCCAAATCGTTTTTCACCTGACTTGTATGTACAAGGAGAAGCACCTTGTATAAAATCCCTGTGGTAGAAAAAAAGAAATCCATACATTTGGAATATAAAGGGAAAATATAATTTTTTCTTTGTTTCAGTTGTTCTACTTTACCTGTTCTTCTCCAGAGATCAGCTCAGATGATTTAGAGTACACACTTGTTATGAAGAAGATAACAGAGATTGTGGGGGTTCCTAAGAACTATGGTCCGAGTCCAGAGGAGCAGGAGGAGGAGAATCAAAGGAGAGAAAAAGAGAGAAAGCAGAAACTGGCTGCAGAGACTGCAGAGAGGAAAAACAGGAAGCTAGCTGCGCTGGCTGAGATGACGGATCATTATGAAGAGTGGGTAAGTTCAGAAATTAGGTGCTTAAGAAAGACATCCAAAGAAGAGCTAAAAAGAATGTTTAACATTTGAGAATGAAAAGCCTAATTGCTTGTGAAAATACGTTTGTCAGAAGAAGAACCTGTTGGTGGTGAAGCAACAGGAGTCCGAGCTGCTGGAAGCTAAAGCTCTTCCTCTCAGAAACTACTTGATGAAGTACGTGATGCCTTCGCTGAGCGAGGCCATGCTAGAGTGCTCCAAAATCAAACCAGATGACCCCGTCAACTTCCTGGTACTTACACAGCAGCCTGTCACAAAACCGATCAGTGTATTGACATATCTGGGCCTTTAATTAGATTTTGTTTTGCTTTTGCAGGCTGAACATCTTCTACGGAACAACAAAGAGGACTGAATAACATTTTACAACCCTTAAATTCATATCTAAACTTACATGGACATATTGTGATGACCTGTTCATGTGGAATCATTTTCAGACTCTCTAAATTAAATGTTTAAATAAAAAGTTCAGTTTGTGAACACTTAATCCTGTTATATTGCCATTAAGTTAATCTAAATTTAATAAAAGCATATTCAGTAAAATGTGTAATGTTGGACTTACAAGAAAAAAGTAACTTCAACCATCACATTTGTGCAAAAATTAAAAAATCTGCATTTGTCAGATCAAAGCACAGGTGCCCAGCATCTCTTTAAGAAACTCACATCCTGCATGATTGGCTCTCATTTGTGAAATGTTGATGTCCAGCAGATCTAGAAAACCAGTTGGAGAGATTTGACCAAACCTTTGTGCTCAAAGGTCAATGTTACTGAACTGAAGTTCTCCTAGCCACTCTTGCAAATGGAATCCAGGGACCAGGACCCACATTTATCTTATCAGGCAGAGCAATCAAGATGTTAAAGGAGGTAAAAATCTTCCAAACTTCCCAAAAGTTGTAGCATTTTTTTCTGTATGTTTGGATTTATTTTACATCTTTACCATGGGTGCCAATAAATGTGAAAGGCACTGCAAAAACTGCACTGCATAACCCAAAAATATGAACATTTAAAGTTGTTCTTAATGACTAAAGTACACTTTAAAACATCTTAAAACTGTAGTATGCACTATGCAGATGGAATAAATGACATTTAAGTACATTTCACCAAACATACCCATTTTTTGCAGGTTTGCACTCATTGTAGCTCTGTTGTGTTTGCGGCTGCAGATGGTGAGTGATTCAGCTCTGGCTGTGCTACAGAGCCAACACTTACTGGAAGAAGGATTATACCCCTAATGTTTCCAGTAAATTGCTGAGTAAAGTTCTCAAAAAGAGTCAGCCAACTTGTGAAAAATGTTTCATTTCTTCAATTTTGCCACAATAAAATCCCAGATTAGTACATTCCACATATTGTCATTTTAAGATATGTGATAACGACAGACTCCTCTTTGACATTTGCAGTCTTTGCACATAATACACAGGTGTTTTGAGTTTCTTCTATTGTTTGAAATATCAGTCAATCCATCCATCCATTGTCTACCTCTTATCTAAGATCTAGTTGTAAAAGTTACAGATCTAGGAGCAAAATCCAGATGTGTCTCTCCTCATCTCTCCCCAATAATCCTGGGGCATCCCCAAGGCATTTCCAGAAAAAGAGAAAACATGTGCATCCTTCTGCCAGGTCTGGCTCTGCTCCCAAGTCTCTTACATTGTGATGTGCACCTTTCTCTACAGGGAAAGTTGTCCAGGAGGCATCCTGGTTAGATGCCTGAAGCAGCTGATTTTACTTATTTCTTTGCAAAGGACCAGAGGCTTTGCTCCAAGATCTCCTCTGATAGCGGAGCTCCTCCCCCTTTTTAAGGCTGAGCCCAACCACCCTATGGAAGAAGATAATTTCTTCCGCTTATATATGGGATCCTGTGAGGGTAGGAATAGTTGGCAGACCATCTAATGTGCTTGCTTTCTTAGTAATGCTACTACTGTCAAAGCAAATTTATAAACTGTAAAACTCACAACTGACCCATATTTTCTTTTTAGTGGGATTTAGGAGAAAATGGGACAGAGTCTACCTGCATGGAGCAGGTCTAGCTCTGAAACAGTTATTTACTTTCACTTTTGTGGAGAAAAATGTCAACATTTTCAAGAACAGACATCTCTCCTTTGTGTAAATCAGTTTGGATAGTTCAGCTTTTTCTGGATCCCATAGACACCCAGACCGTTTCTTATTCATACAACAGAAAGGTGGACTGTAAAAAAAACTACTTTTCCAGTACCTGAACCCAGTACTCCAGAGGTTTCACCTAAGCTTTAAATTAACTGAAAGTGACTAAGTTTTGATGATAGTTCAGATGTGGACTTCTGTAAGGATAAGGTGCAATAATTTGATTTTTTTTAAATATATAAATCAATAACCAAATTTGTACATGTATAATAGTAGGTGTCAGTTGTTAAATGTGACTTCCAATAGAAAGTAAAAAATCTGTGCTGGTCATCTTCTTTATTTGTGTGTGGGTTTGAATGTGCATCAGTGTAGGAAATATGTTGTAATCGTCTCCAAAATATAATTTATCCTCCATCTGTTGCAAATAAGGGACAGAGAAGCCTTTTTATAGATGAAAAGCTCTGTTGACTCCTGTAAACCGGTATAATTACCAACACTGCCCTGCAGTCTGTACATATGTCACAAAGGCATGTGTGGACATGCATTACTCATATTTAGTGGACATAAATGTGGCACAAAACATGTATTTAGTATTCTATTTTTTTATTCTATTTTTATTTTATTTAGTAATAATGGCAAAGAAACAAGAAAAAAAGTTGGAACAGAAGTAATGTGTGTTTACCCCTGTGGAAGAGTCAGTAAGAGGACTGTGGTGGTCCTGACAATGTTTTATCTGCTACGGTTCCAGTCACAACAGCTTCTACCACCCCAGTGGTGGTCACAAAAACACTCACACAGACGTTAGAAAATGCCTGCACTGCTCCTGTGGTGGTCACCCAAACATGTGCTTTTGGCTGTATATGTTGGGGGAGGACCACACACAATCACACACACACACACACACAGACTGACAAGCAATGGCTTTAATTGGACTGAGGAGAGCAGTGAACCCTCTCAGTGTTGGTTGTTGCGGCACACACGCACATAATCTTGCATATATTGTCTTTAGGTAAATAAAGTTTGACATTATTCTGACGTCTTCATGCAAGCCCATACAGACTCCCCCAAACTGCAACTACACTAAGAGAGAGTTGAAGGAACCTGGGTTAAACAGCACGGTTTGCTTTTGTTGGAGAATGGTGGTGAAATGATGGTGTGAGCTTCTAAACACATACATGCTTTACTGTGCATGCAAAGCATTCAGCCATAAGTAGCCCCCAAAGGTCAAACCTCATGTGATTCAACGAACATGTGCTCCGTGTTGTCAGGGAAAGTGTTTTCAGTTGTTTCCAAAACCCAAGCTTCAGTGTCTCAGAAAATTAGATTACATCAGATCAAACAAAAATAATATTTTAAACAGGAATTTTGGGCTTCTAAAAAGTATGTAAATTTCTCTGCATTCGGTTGGGGCTCTTTTTTGCATGAATTACTGCATAGATGCGGTGTGGCATGGAGGCAATCAGCCTGTGGTTCTGCTGAGGTGTGAAGGAAGCCCAGGTTGCTTTAAAAGCAGCCTTCAGGTCATCTGCATTATTGCATCTGGTGTCTCTCATCTTAACAGTTCTCCATAGATTCTCTAAGGGATTCAGATCAGGTCAGTTTGTGGCCAATCAAAAACAGGAACGACATGGTCACTGAACCAGTTTTTAGTAGCTTGGCAGTGTGGGCACGGGCCAAGTCCTGCTGAAAAATGAAATCAACCTCTCAATGAAACTAGTCAGCAAAAGGAGGCATGAAGTGCTGGTGGATGGCTGTGTTGACTGTGGACTGAGGACCAACACCAGCAAATGGCTTCCCAAAGCATCACTGACTGGAAACTTCACACTGGCAGTGTGGATCCTGTGCCTCTCCACTCTTGGGACCTTGATTTGAAATGCAAAATTTACTTTTATCTGAAAAGAGAACCACTGATCAACAGACCAGTTCTTTTTCTCCTTAGCCCAGGTAAGAAGCTTCTGATGTGTCTGGTTCAGGCATGGCTTGACACGAAGAATGCAACATTTTAGCCCATGTGTATGATTTGTCTGTGCATTGCCGCTCTTGATGTGCCGACTCTAGCCTCAGTCCACTCCTTGTGAAGATTCTCCAAATTGTTTAAAGATTGCTGCTGCTGCAACTTACCACACTTTTTCCTTCAGCTCAACTTTCCATGTATATGCTCTGAATATGCTCTGTAAACAACCAGGTTCTTTAGCAATGACTTTTTGTGGCTTACCGTCCTTGTGGAGTGTGTCATCGATGTCTTCTAGGCATCATTCCAGTCAGCAGTCTTCTTCGTGAAGTTGTAGCCTACTGACCGACCCTTCTGAAAGGTGCCTCAGAGGTTCAGGAAACCCTTGCAGGTGTTAATTAGCTGATTAGGGTGCAACACCATGAGTTTCCAATACTTAACTTTTTCACAATTTTCACTGGATTTCGGGTTTTCATTATCTGTAAGTCATAGTCATAAAATGTACACAAGAAAAGCTTAAAATATTTCATTCTGTGTAATGAATTTATGAAACATATAAGGTTCAAATTCTGAAATGAGTGACAAAAAACTTTTTCATGATATAATTTTTTTTTTATGTACCTGTATCCCAAGTGAGGATTCCATGACTTAAACCTTATAAAATAAATTCAGATTTTCAACAGATTTTACTAACTGTAACTCCTCACTCTCACAACATGTCCTATCCATGTTTAGCTTGAACAGAAATGTTGACAATTAGGCTTGGTTAGCTCATTTAATAAACTCAAACAACATTTTAATAACAATAATGTAACATTATAAGCCTTGATAGCAAAATAAAAGTTTACTCTGGGGAACCCTTGATTTAAATGGATTTAAAAAAAATCTATATGTAATCTGCAGCATATTTCTAATTGCCCCAACTATGTCTGAAAATCAAATAATTTTTTTTTTACAAATAATAATCAAAAAAGTGCATTGTGTAACATGTATAGCTGTGTCTCAAATGGGCAGTTTTTGTGCATGATTGCACAATTTAATTGCAATGTACAGTATATAGCCAGAGTTGTCCTGCATCAAATCTCTATGCACAATTAAAATGTAATTATCTAACCCATACTGTGACAATCCATTTTTTCAACCCATTTGCCTCCCATATAGCCCCCATATGTAAATGCTGGTGGGGCTTGTGGGACTTCTGCTTGGAAGAATATGGAATAGCATGTAATGGTATGGAATAGGCAGTGCTTACAAGCTCTGGGTACAAACCCTGCAGAAGTTGGCCAGTCTAAGTCTGATTGTTGCAAGACTGCAAAGAAGAAACCCTAAAACATTTTAATTTTTTCTAAATCAGTTTGTCAAAATTTAGCAGAAAAACACAATAAATATCTGCTGTCATACAAAAGACAGCATGTCTATACAAATGTTGCCTTCCATCTTCAAGAGTTCTAGATTTGCTTCAAACAGCTTCTCCTCTGTATAATGTTCTTTTATTCTGAACTCCATCCAGATGAAAACAGACTGTGATCAGTTCATCTCACATACTTTACCTCATCCACAATACAATTGAGTGAACATTTATTTAAGTTTATGATCATATGGCAGTCTTATTAGGAATGAGCAGCTAACTCAAACCAGTTCCTGCTGGGCTGTGAAGTTCTGTCAGATCATTTTTTTATTCTTTTAGGCATGTGGGATCCTGCTGCTCCATCTGGCATGTGTTTGTGTGTGCAGTTCATTTTTGTCATTATGTATATTTATGGTAAAAATCATTTTATTTATCTGAAGTATATTTGTAATTTTAATAAATTTATTTATAATTTATTACAGTTTAAAAGTTACCTATGTTTTCATGTGCTGCCAAAATAGATTACTTTGATCTTTTAATGGTACTCTGTTTGTCTTCGCTAGGTCATTGGGCTGGGCTCCATTGCTTTTTCATCGTGGCTGGTTTGGATAATGATGTGGTGATGCTACTACACTCTTAGTAGATGCCAAATAGGTTTTGCCCTTCTGCTTTCCTGTCTGTTCCTCAATTCTATTTCTCAATTCATACTAAAATTTCTCTGTTTGAGGTTTCTCCTGCTTCATCATTTCAGTTTCAGTCATAAAAAGAAAGAAGCTTTTCTGTGCACATATATTGGTGAGTGCTATTAAAATAAATCATGGATTTTTTTTTTTTTTTCACACATGACTATGATTTTTTTTTTATATATTTGTAGTGCAGTGACTATTTTGAAATCTTTTTGTAAACCCACTGCTAAATATGCTGCCAGGGATTACTTTTAGGACAATAAAAAATACATTTTGCATTTGAGCTGCACTCTGAAGAACCCAGGTCTTCTCTCAAAATCCCAAAAACCTGCTTGTGTGCAATTCGAAAGTGTTTGCATCTCCTTCGATGGGGAGCCGGCTCTAACCAATTTCTGTGCATGTACACGAAGCCTGGTCATTTCATTTGAGCCATAGTAGCAGTGGGTTGTGGGATGTGATACACATAACTTACAATAAATGTCTTGAGTTCTGCAATCCTGGGGCAGGTGTAATGAGATTGCATTTTTGGCATGAGGTTTGCATGGTTAATCAAATCACCATTCTCTGATGATCAAAGCACAACACTGTGGGCAGGCCACATATAGTATCAAGGATTAGATGCCACTGCTTCTACCAGGCACCCAGGTATGCCTCCACCACAATAACAAACCACCACAGATGTTTTTAGCTTTCTCAAAACAGCTTGGAAACTATAACGTTCCATCATGCATAATGCAAAGTACATAGTACACTTTATGGTCCCTATAACAGTTAATGTTATGTGAAGGCAGCCTTTTACAGAAGAAATATCTGTCTTGTTGTTGATGACTCAGTGATTTACGACACTGACCTCCAAATGACTCATTACATAACATTGTAACTACATTTTTTCTTGACAGTTAACATATGTGTGTCTGTGATTCTTTACTGAGTAATACAAGGATGTGGAGCAGCTCATGTATGAAACGGAGGTTATTTTAATGTGAAATGACCAGCCATGTGCTTAACAGCTGCTGAGTCAACTGCTGTTGAGCTTTGCTTGAAAAGAAAGAAAAGAGAGCGTAAAGTACAAAAAACAGAGCAGAGAGGCAGAGCAACCGAAGGGCAGAGCAAAGTATATGAATGCAGCACTTTCCATGCAGAGCAGCTGGATTTCACTTCATCTAAACACAAGGAGAGAAAAGGAGACAGAATTTAAGACTTGCAACTCCTCCCAAAAACACTGGCTGAGGGTTAGATTTGGATATGAGTATTTGTCTGGGCCAACTTTTTATTCCCCTAGCCTTTAAAAGGCTTTGTTTCTCTTTGCTGCGCCGATAATACCATTGCACATCTCCTCATAAAGCCCAGTAACACCTCTGGTCTATCAAGGGAAAATGGGTGGCAGATGTGAAGAAAGCTTGAACAGTTACTATCTTGTCTAAAAACTGGATTTAGAATGTGTATTAACTGATAAAGCCTTTCAATCCCTCTTTTATCTTGTAATATATGACAATGGCCTGAATAATGACAGTATACTTGCCCTGAGGTGTGACCACTGCTTGTCATATTGCTTTTGACTCTTAAAGAAGATAAAGTATTTGATAAAATGCAAGATGTATACACATAAAGGCAAAGTTTAAATGCAACTTAAGTCACCAGATTGCAGGTTTAACTATCAAAGCTCATTATCAAAACCTTTAGCTTTACCAGGCTCTGACACAACATGGCATGTTTAGGCAGTGAGAGAAACACACCAACCGACAACAAGACCACCATTGTATTGCTCCCAAATAGCAGTGATGATATACAAAACCAAAGAGCTTCAGCAATTACATTCATATGAGCTGTTTGGAAAAGCTGAGGAACTAAACAGGACAACAAATTAGTTCGTAAACAACATCTAAGATGACCAGTTTCCACTGTAATTACAAAATCCAAGACACTGTAGGTAAACACCTCTCACACACATAAGCAAAAGAAATTATTTTAACATTCAGAAGTATTGATTCTGAATTGGAAATGTCGTACACATTCCCTCAGATGGGTATGGTTGTGGAGGGGTTGGTAGCATGATGAGAGGCAAATGTTTTTTTCCTAGTCGTCAGGGGTGAAAGTGAGCCGGTACGGTCTGGTACTACGTACCACTAAAAGATTCTGCGCCGGTACACAGTACCTGGAAGAGGGAATGGCTGTCTACTATGAAGCCGTCATCCAGAACCAGTTACGGCTGCAAAAACTCACGAGCACACAAAGAAGATCAGATCCGCTCCCAATAGACAGTCTAAAACACGACTTAATCTTTTTTATAAATATAGCTTTTTTCCCCTCATTCCAAATTGTCTCTGAACTGTTCTGCTATGTTGGAGCCTCCATGCTCTTGCTTTGCTTCTCTCCTCTCGGAGCTCGAGGCTTTAATGAACGGCCAGCCTTTAAAACGAGCACCGCTACGTTTAATGTCTGTCTGCTCGCTGCTAAATACCCCAGTTAAAAGCAAAGGGAGAGTAACTATTTGTGTTTCATGTTATTTTGTTGAATTACAACAACACAGTACAGCTCGAAAACACCGCTTATGACCAGAAATTTCACATACACTACACAAGAGCGCATGCGCGCTTACCTTCAAAACAGAGCAGTTGCCATGGAGATCGGTGCATTCGATTTAATGGACTGGGAGATTTTACACAGGTGGTGCACAGACATAAAGAACCGCCGCTTGCGTTAGGACAGGACGAACAATAAATCACTTACTATCTACAAACTTCTAAATAAAACTGTTAAAACAACCGAACTGTCAATTTTTTTATTTAAATTAAATCAAAACTTGACCACAATGCAGAGAGCAATAACTTCTTTGTTCAAAAGAAAAGACAGAAACTGAAGATGAAAAGTTATGCATCAGAAAATGGGTTATCTTTGTTTCATACATGGCAGTTCTTTAACAATTGAAAAAAAATAAAAATAAAACAATATATATACACTTGGTCTTCAATTCCTGGGGCGGTCCTCATCCGAGCCAGTTTCTTTGTAGCGCTTGATGGTTTTTGCGACTGCACTTGGGGACACTTTCAAAGTTTTCCCAATTGTTCGGACTGACTGACCTTCATTTCTTAAAGTAATGATGGCCACTCGTTTTTCTTTACTTAGCTGCTTTTTTCTTGCCATAATAAAAATTCTAACAGTCTATTCAGTAGGATTATCAGCTGTGTACTGTATCCACCTCATGCACAACACAACTGATGGTCCCAACACCATTTATAAGGCTTGAAATCCCACTTATTAAACCTGACAGGGCACACCTGTGAAGTGAAAACCATTTCAGGTGACTACCTCTTGAAGCTCATCAACAGAATGCCAAGAGTGTGCAGAGCAGTAATCAAAGCAAAAGGTGGCTACTTTGAAGAACCTAGAATATAAGACATATTTTCAGTTGTGTCACATTTTTTTGTTCAGTATATAATTCCACGTGTGTTATT
>JAHUTJ010074396.1:0-26144 GCA_036250325.1 Characodon lateralis | reverse complement strand
TTTGATTTTCTGTATCATTGTAATGTTTTTCCTCATGTACAGCGCTTTGAGTGCCTTGTTGCTGAAAAGCGCTATATAAATAAACTTGACTAGACTTGACTCATGGTCCACATTGTTGGTAAAACTAAGCTCTCTGAGTTCAAGCTCTTGCTAAGTTTGTTTCCTAGTAAAGACCTGAGTTTATGATTACTCATCTTGACCCAGGGTTAGGGTTAGGGTTGACCCAGTTTTCTCCACCGCTCTGGTAACTGACCAGCTCGGATCCTTCTCCATCAACTCTGGCTGCAGAACTCTCCACCAGGATCTCCACACCACCTCAACACTCTCCCTTGACCTCGAACAAAACCGCAGAGCCTCCCGAAACCCTGAGTCCCATCAGGTTCTACTGTAAGTGCATTATTTCTGTTGTAAATAAACCTTTATCTGTGTCCTGCTTGTGGTCATGCATGTAGGTCAAGAAATTACCCCAGAACATGTGACCCCAAACTGTGATCCCTGAGCCACCATGCTTGAATTCAGTGTTTGGGGGTCATCAGACAAACTGACTGCAGCCCCAAGACCCCAAAAAGAACACACTTGATTTTATTCCATTATTCCATAAAATGCTGGATGTTGGTTTATCTTTAAGCCACTAAGTGTGGCATGTTGTAACCTTTTAAGCGATGGGATTCTTGCTAACAGTTTGGAGCTGACTGAGTCTTTGCCATTTTAGCTATTCTACCATTCCACTGGGGCTGCACAATGGTGCTTTGGGTAGCACTGTTGCAGCAAGAAGGTCCTGGGTTCAACTCCCAGCCGGGGGTCTTTCTGCACTGAGTTTGCATGTTCTCCTCATGCATGCATGGGTTCTCTCCAGGTACTCCAGCTTCCTCCCACAGTCCAAAGACAGGTCTATCTAAATTGCCCTTAGGAGTGTGAATGAGTGTGTGTTTGGTTGTTTGTGTTTTGCTCTGCGATAGACTAGCGACCTGTCCAGGGTATACCCCGCCTCCCGCCCATAGACTGCTGGAGATAGGCACCAGTTTTCCCGCGACCCACTATGGAAGAAGCAGTATAGAAAATGGCTAACTGACTGACTGACCATTCCACTTGAATGGTAATTTTGAATATGAATGAATATGAATAGTATCACTGACTGAACTCCCCAATGCTATTAGTGTGAACATGCCCTTTGCAATAGACATAGTTACAATAGGATCTGTCAACTATTTTTTTTTTCATGTGAAACTACATCTATACTAATTCTGACATATTGTAATAATCTTGTAATCTTTCCAGTGATTTGCTTGTTTTGTCTTTGCCATCTGTAGAAATAACAGTAGATCATAATCCTTTGTAACAGGTCACAATAATGTAAAAGCACTCAGTACTCAGTAATGTAGTCAGAAGTCTTCATCAAAGTATTTTGGAGCAAAACCTCAACAACAGCAGCTCTACACAATGTGATGCAATTTACTATCGTTATTAACATGATAAAGAGGAAGGGATTACTACTATACAGCTTTTACCATATGTTCCCAACAAACAAAACAGACAGCTATTTGTCAACTAGTGATATTGTAAAAAATAAATACTGAGTGAACAATTTTTTGCATAAATTTAACACATTGATACAACCGCTAATTTAGTCTGAACACATTGAGCAGAGAGGGACAATTAACACTACAACAACTGACAGGTTATGTATATATATGCATGTGTGTGAATTAAACAAACTGCTCATATGAGTATTTATTGCGTGTGTCCCCCTTTGGCAGAATTCTAACTCCTATTCTGCAGTAAGGACATTGAGCTGTGAGCTGTTAGCATGAGGCCACAATATCTGCCACAGGAGTTTACACAGGTTATCGCAATATGTCCCCCCCCCTGCTAACATTTCAGCAGCCTGGAATGTTATCCACAGTGTTACCAGTACACTCCAGCCATAAATTCCCCAGGCTATTTTGCCGATCCCCAGGGATTTTAATCATGTCTCTCTGTCCTTCACTCTCCCCACCTTCACTCAGTATGTTACCTGCCACTCTAGCAACAATAAAACACTGGACTTATTGCATAATAGGAAAAACCTAGGACGCATTTAGCTCATCACCTCCTAGGGGAGGAGGTGATGAGCTAGATGAACTCCAATCTGGGGATGAACTCCAATCTAATGAATTCGTGATACCTGAAAATTAAACTCACACACCTTGCAATTTAGATGCGTGGGCTTGAATGGCGCAGTGAAAGAAAATTTGGTCATTTATTTACAAAATAATAATTTTACGAGACTTTTTGCTGGAGAGAAAAAAGCAGATAAAGTAATCTGGAATTTGAAAAGGGATTTGGATTGCAGATGCAATTTGATGAATTTCACACTATTTGATTTGCATTTTATTTTGCAGTGAAGTTTAAACCAAGACTTTCTTTCAGTAACAGTTATCTACAGCATGTTAAGATCAAATAAGTTGATTTCTCCCTCATGTAACTTTGCAGCACAGAACAGAAGGACATGCAAGCATTTATATATTCCTTTAATTCTGCAAGCGTGTTTGTTTAGTTTAATTATATGCATGTGCCGTCATGCTCTGCTTTCTCCACAGATTGAGGTAAGTGTCAACAATATTACTGATTCAGAGGAAGGGTAAAATACGACTCAAAGCACTTGTCACCTCTCTCCATTAATGTTTGCATGTGTTTCTGTGTATCTGTCCACATTCAGATTGGCATGTGCTGACGGAACTTCTTCACACTTGCTGACTAGCTGTGGACAGAAGGGAGATGAAATGGTCAGAAATACTTCCCTTCACTCATTACTCGCGGAGCCGTGACTTTGACGGCGATCTTGAAAACAGGAAAGCAGGCGGGTCCCTCACCCACTTATCCTTGGTGATGGGGGTTGTGATGGTGGTGGGTACTGGAACATGATGTCTGACTTTGCAGGAACGAAGGACAGACATGCAAAGGAGAGGAGGGAAGAGTTGTACATAAAAAATAACCACAATGACACACAAGTGTCACATCTCTTACTCAGGACCTATCTCCTTGCCAACTATCTCCACCTGATTCAACTTTTATCAATCAAAATAGTCTTTGTGTTTCCATCTCTTTCATTAGCTGTCTCAAAGTTAATGTGCCTTTGAATGAAATGATGTATTCCATCTGTATGCCTCCGATGTGAAATGCCCCGAGTAACTTCATCTTCTCCTAGACTGATTTGAAACAGTAGCACACATTTTACGATGCTGCCAGCACAAACAGTGTTAACCTTGAGTTTTGACACCACCCTTCGATATTGCAGTATTTATATGGTGAGAACAGTGTCGGCTGCCAGACTCTATGTGATAGAAAAGGTAAGATGGAGAATGTCAATTATGTTTCTGCCTTTTTGCAGGGAGACACCTGTTGGGACCCTAGCCATGGGTTACAACATTTATATAAAGGGTATAATAAAACAAGCGTGACTTGACTTTTCTTTTGAGGCCTCCAGAAGCAACCCTAATTGAAGTGGATTTCCTCACGGTAGTGAGGACTATCCAGCTGCACCGCGGCCACTCAAGGAGCCGAATGTGCCTTTGTCTTACAGTTCGGCTGGGCCCATTTAAAGTCGGCCTGAGATTAGCTGCAATGCTAGTCCCTTTCAGTCCACACATGGATGACCGGACCTACCTCATCTCGTCACCTGGAAACCTTTTCCTCAGCACAGTTCACGTAAGAGGTAGTATTTGACGTTTGTTTTTGTTTTTGTTTGTGTTGAGAAAACTCAGCTACAATAAGTGCTAGCAGACTAGAACTCGGCTAAGGATGTGTTCTGTGTTGTGTTTTAAACTTAGAAGAAACTTTATTTAAAGGGTGTTTTTTGAACACAGATAGGCCATAACGCGCCGACAACGCTTATGCATTTTGATCCTTTTATTGATGGTATTTTAAAGGTAATTTGTTTTTATTTTAAAAGGGATGATAACAAGTTATAAGCTTATTTTGTTAGCTTCAACAGCTATCGGCTAAGGTAACACGTGACTTAGAAGTCTATTAAGAATCATTTATCCAGAAAGGTTTGGTTTTTATTTAAAATAATATTTCCTTAAATATTATTTTAATAAATAATGTTTCATCTGATCTTACATTGTGAATTGTTGTTTGAAGGTATACCAATTATTGGCCAAGTTAGTTCCAGGACTAACTTAACTTCATTTCCAGATTCTTCCAGATAACCCTTGGTTCTCAGACATAAATAACGTTGAATGGTAATGTTGCATCACTTCATGGTCATAGTTTTTAACCATCTTTGATTCACTTGTTCATATTGTACATAGTTGGTTTTCCTTATTCTTTCATTTTTCTTGGTAGTTTTAGTTGGATTGTTATAATATAGTAGTTTGTTGATTGAAATATGTTTGACTTTGAGTTGACTTATTTTTGTTAATAAATTCTTGTATTTTAAGAAACTGTGTGAGTTTATTCGCTGCGTGTGCAGAGTTTTGCTGTTCAGTAATGTCCGAGCTTGGTTCACCCCTGAAATTCAAATTGAGCATCAAAATTGGAAAGAAAGGGGCTTTAAGTGACTAAAAACATGTAATGTTTGTGGGTGCCATTATCTTAAAGTCTGGTGATTTACTGGGATTTTCTAGCGCAACAATCTCATGTTCAAAAGGAATGCCACAAAAAGATAACATTTTTAGTGCACAACATTGTATGCAAAAACATGCATCATTAATGAAAGAAGTTAGAAGACAATTGGCAGATTGGCCAGAGATTATAGTAAGGCAACAGTAGCACAAAGAACTACTCATCAAACTAGGGGGATAAGCCCCATTCACACTGCAGGCAAATGTGTCCCAAATCTGATTTTTTGGAGGTCAAGAGAGCAGGTCAGACTTTTTAGAACAGGTTTGAACGCTCATATCTGTCCCATATCTGGCCCATATCTGACGTCTTCAAGTCACATTTGAGCCGCATTCATATGTGGTCCTGAAACCGACTTGTACCTGATCTTTTGGATTGTGACTCCAGTGAGAATGATCAAAGTGGATTAGATGTGACTTTGACATCACTTTCCATTGCATTTGTCACAATTTTGTGCCACCCAGCAGGAAACAGTAGCAAGTAGCAAAACAGACGGGGGGCTAGAATAGTACTGCACAGTGCACAGACAGCGAGACATTAGAGCTCGTTAATAAACAGAGATAAAACTTTATTCAAGGTTGTGGGACATAGTTTGCCATGTAAAATTCTTATACAACCGTTCAAACAGAGGACTTTAAAATGCTATTGAGGTTACCGAGCATGTGATGATCTGCCCCTGCTGCAGTCTGATACACTGGATTGCATCAAGTCTTCTGCTTGTGAAGTTGAGAGGAGAGGCACCGACATATATGATTAAAAGTTGCCCTCGACATGATGAAATTCTGAATAAACTCGGTCTCTGTAAAGTTGTCAACATCCCTGCCCCCCCATTGCTGGCTGTGTCTCCGCATTCAAACAATTTGTTGTGCTGAATTGGCAGTCAGATCTCCCTAAAACGGAACAATAAAGAGTTTCACTTGCCTTTTTTTCCCCTTGTGTCCCACACAGCACCCGCTAAAAATAAATGGCTTCTGTTGTGCACATAAACCATAACACCTATTTCTAAAACATTTCTTGCAACATATTCAAAGAAATGTGAACCACACAAAAAAAAAAAAACGATTTCTGAAAAAATCAAATTTGAGCATTAAGACCTGCAGTGTCAATGTAGCCTAAGTGACAGAAGTAGAGGACCACACAAAGTGCGACTCCTGTTGACTAAGAATAGAAGATTAAGACTACAATTTGCACATCTTTACCAAAACAACTCAACAGATGCTACTGGATCCAAAGACTCTTAATTTCAGCTCAACATAGGGCCACAATTTGGCATGAACATGAAACCATGCATCCATTTTACCCTCTGTCAGTGTTACAGTAACATTTATATAGTTATAGCTTGACATTCATTGCTGTGTAAATATTAAATCCTGTAATCAATGTGTTTATTGCATAATCCTGGTTCAAACTATAAAATGACCTTTGACCCAAATGTGTAACAAAAGAAAGCTCTAAGTGCAAATCTCTTAGTGTTTGGTCCTCGGCTTGTCAATCACCACAGTTCTATTTTTGCTTGTGTCTGAACCTTGGGGACAACTGCCAAAGCTAGGCTCAGTGAATCTGACATCTTCACATTTGATTCTCTGCATGTTATTGTGGAAAATCCATAGTTAACTTTAGACCCACTTTTTAGGAGACCCTTTGATGAGACCTCGCATTTGAACCTTGTCCTAAACAATTCTTTAAGGTTATGCATTGTACACACAGACATTGCTCTCAATAATTGGAGTATTCTTAAAATGTGTGCCAGCCTTGCAAAGATTTAGCTTTCAGCTATTTCCGTATTGTAACAAATCCAAATCAGCCACTGCACATAGATTAAGTTCACACACATTTAATAACATCATTCCACTGCCTTTCACATAACTGAATATACGTTGCTGAACGATAAAAGCAAACTAACAAAACTATGGATCATGATTGTGTATTGTGAAGAAATGGAAATGCAAATAGTCTTTTCTCCTTAAATTTGCTAGTATTTAATTCCTTGAAAGCCCACCTCATTCCTCTTCTTGGATCCTTGTTCCTCCATCCTGACATGAAGGTTCAGGACATGAGAAAAAAAACAGACGGAGAAAAGAGTAAAGGTAAAGACTTGCATTAGGTTGAGAGGTTTCTTTCCTTCTTATTTAAACAAGTTCGCAAATGTTTGGGAGCTGAGACCAAGTGATCATATGGTGAAATAATAACATAAGTACTATCTAAAATTTTACATTCCTTTACTAAAAAAACACAAAACCAAGAAGACGGGAAAAAACAAGGCTAATACAATACACCAGAAAAGAGATATGATTAAACTTTAATGTCCATTCCGTGGATGTACAACTCATACATTTAATGCGCTCAAAGCATCTGTACATGATGACATCCTGGGTTTTCAGCTGTGAGCCTATAAAAAAGCTTAATGTTCTTTCTCTGCTTAATACCAATGATGTGTCTTTAATGTCCAAAAAGCACATTAGATATTGATTGATTACCCAATACAGTATTAATTTCGACTCAGTCTCTTTTCAAGTGAACTTGTGCAGAGAAAGAACACCAGTACTGAAATATTCACTTTTGAAAGCAAAGTATGAAGGTTTGTCAGACTCAGCCTTTAATCATGTATAATGTAATGCCATATGCTCTTTGAAAAGCTTGTAGGTTGATGTGTGACAAATAAGAACAAAGAACATTACTGCTCTGGTAGAATACTGACGTGATTTAAAGTCATGTCTGCTACATTAGACCAATTTATCTAATATAATGTTCAAATCTATTTGCTTTGTACCTATGATGCTAAATTTCTGCATTAATATATTTTGGGTATAAATATTAAGTACTTGCTTAGTCACAATATTCCTGCCAACATTTTACATAAAGTCTGAGTCTTGCAGAGTGCTTTGGTAAATGTATGTCTCTTGATTGAGCTTTACTGGAGAAAACAGATGTTTTGTTAATCTTAACGTCATGGGTCAGACCATCTGTGTGTCCTGAAGTATTGTCTGCTGTCATGAGCTGCCCTTAAATACACAGAATCTCCGACATATAAACAGAAGCCAGACCAAGGGCAAAGACAGAAACTTCCATTGGAAAGCCATTCACATTGCCCTTTTCACTCATACTGTCCTGCACAGCCAGAGGGCTGCTGGGTGTTAGATGCTGTCCTTGGGTTCTGCTCATTTGCCAAATCCATTGTGCATGTATCTCAGTGAAACTGTGTGTAGCAAAGAGACAGAGATGATGAATGACTGATAATGCTGTCACTCTTAACCTCTGAGCTTTCGTTCAAAAATTAAAAGGATTGGACCAGCGATAAATACAGTAAGAGAGATGAGAGAGAGATTAAGTGAGTCTGAGGAAAGCTTGTGCGTGTGGGCAGAAGGTTACAGAACACACATTTTAATCACATTGTGGCAAATGTAATGAGCAGTGAGATGATAATTTCTGCCATGTCCTCCCTTAAAGCTTTCTGTGAGTGAGGTCAAACTGCAAAGTGTTTGGTTTTAGTACCTGTTAAGTCCAACTCAACACCAACATCTGTTACTGTGTATCTGCCATGCAGAATTATATGTTTTCATACTTTTCCTTAATATTTAACATATAGTATAAGAGCACAAAATAATTTTCTGTAGAAATAAAATACGTTTTTCTGCCTTCTGCACTTTTGAATTCAATTCTCTTAATTTTATTTATATAGCGCCCCTTCACAACACATTTGTTGTAAAGGGGCAATTTGATCTCATTATACATACATGTGTTCTGTGTAAGTCTCATAGGTTATTACAGTAGAGTAGGTTGAGGATAAAATTGTGTAAAAGTTTAAAGCGGAATTAGGATGCAGAATAATATCCCAAGCCTTGAGCTTCACAAAGACTATTGTTCATTCCATCATCTAAACATGGAAAGTGTTTGACGCAACTGCAAACCTACTAAGGCATGTAAGTCTACCTAAACTGACCGACAAGGCAAGAAGATCATTAATCAGTGAAGCAGCCGTGAGGCCTAAGCTAACTATGCTATCCACAAAGACTTTTTTAGCATCTCAGACATGTTTAAGCTGGAGAGTTGATTGCTGAAAAAGGAGCAGGTGGTTGATTAGAAACAGGGTGCAGCTGTGGTGGAAGGCCAGGAACTGAAGCTGAACTGAGGAAAGAGGAAAACAGGCTGGTGAACACACAGGAAACAAGGGAGCAGAAAATAAATACTGATGAAAAACCAAAATAAAGCTGAACACCAAACCAAAGATCATGACAGGATAAGCTGAAGCCAAGTACAGTCTAACTGATGACATATGTCTCCAGTTAAAGTAGAAAATTTTAAGAGTTGTCTTTAGGACTAGTCGAGACACAAGAGAGGACCCTGGTAACTCCTGCTCACATCCTCACAAGATTATAAGTATCCCCATTTGAGATCAAAGTGCACAATTGGGAAGGAAACAATAAACCATTTAATATAAGATTAAGTTTGATTATTTAGAACTTCATTGTAAGTTGAAATATTGATTTTGTGTTCCACATGAAATCAATTTAAAAAAAAAATCCGAAGAGCAATATCATCACCTTATTGCCCTGCTGAATACATACGTTATGGGAAACACACGTCTGTGGCCATTTATGGGAAAACTTTATTTAATTATTAGGTTCTTCCTTATATTGTCATTAGCAAGATTAAACCCTCCTAATCACCCCTTTGTTAGTTATTTAGCAATAGGGATAAAAACTTTGCATTTTAGGATGTGTGAATGCCTCAGGTTCCAGGTTCGCATTTAGCTCAGTGTAGGTCGTGTTTCTTGGTTGTAGGTAAACACTTGTCGTCATCTTTGAATGCAGCCATGGCCAGTGTGTCAGGTGTTTCAGAAGCTCACAGATCCATGTGGTTTTAAACAAACTACAGAAGATGATACTCTTGGAATGATACCAGGCTGGCTGACAGGCTGAAATGATACACACCAAGGCTAAATCTAGAGGTGACAGGGTTACACTCTACAAATCCGGGTACAGCTAAAACCCAATGGACACATAAACACTTCCCTAAATAGCGCAGCTGATGGAGAAACTTTTAGGACGCTAGAAGGAAATTTAAACCTTCTGTGAGATCAACCATCTACCTCTTTTGCCCTGGCAGTTGGCAACTGTTGTGGTTTAACAGGTGCAATCTCAGTCAAGTGAAAAACAATATAAATGGAAAAAAAACTGTGACAATTTTATGATTCAGTGGGTTTATTTCTCAGTGCATGAAGCTACAGTTTTGAACACAATTGTATTGTTAATTTCTAGTTTAAATCTTTCTTAATTTACTCTTTTGTGCTTCCTCTATGCTGCCTCTTTTTGTTTTGTTTCCTTGCCTTCTTACCTGCTTTATCTCAATTTATCATTTATATCATATCATTTTCAAAATCTGTTAAAAAAGCCCGTTTGCTTCCTTTCTATCTTTCATTGCTTCATGTTTTAGTTGATTGCACCCAACAAATGTTTCTGTGTACTTGCACAAAACTATCAGCAGAGTTTTCTCCTGCAATACCAACACAATCTTGCAAAATAGTTGCAGTGTAAAATTCTTCAATATATTTTAAAAATATTTTTCAGAAATTGATTAAATAAATTATACAGTCAAGGGCATGTAGTAACTACATAATTTTTTTTTTACTACAGGAAGTCCCTTGAGATAAAATGTATTTTCAAGGAAGACCTGGCCAAGAGGCACACCGGTGTACAGTACACAAAACAGAATAAACAAAAGGTGTGTATATAAAAGTAAACATCATGAAAGTCATTTAAGTACAAAACAATTAAAATGTACAAGAATAGAAAAATAAAATTCAACATTTTTATTTAGGTTCCATGGGTTATACAAAGGGAAATTACTGCTAGTAAAGTGGAAAAAAGAGACAATTTCTTTGGCATGCAAGCATGAGACAAATCCCAGTTGCGGTGAAGTTGGGCTGGTGTGGGACCACCATTTACTCCAATTACACCTGCAAGTTTTGGGGGTTATGTCTGTAACAGCAGCTTTGCACATCCATGTTGAATATTTGCCAATTTGCTCTAGCGTACTCAGATTAAATTGAGAACAGCAGTTATTAAGTTTCTCATTTGCCAATCTTTGGTAATATGGTGATATTTTGTATATATCTAAACCATGTCATTGCAATGCTGATATATATATATATATATACAGACTGATGTTTTAAAGCCTGTTTTTCTGTTGATTATGATGACTTTCCACTTTTATCTAATGAAAACAAGACATTTAAGATTAAAATATTTCATGAGAGCAATAAATGCAGAAATAGGGGCTTAATGAAAAGTATATTTAATATCTGCTTAAAGGTTGTTATTTTAGAAAGTTACTTTTAATCTTTATTCTTGGATTTATTGAATGAGACTAGATAGATAGATAGATAGATAGATAGATAGATAGATAGATAGATAGATAGATAGATAGATAGATAGATAGATAGATAGATAGATAGATAGATAGATAGATAGATAGATAGAAATAATCTAAATTAAGACCAGCAGTATGGGTATTGTTTTTCACAAACCTTTTAATTTTAAACCTTTTTTTAATTTTAATTAAGTTTGTCTTTGTTTCATAAATAATGAAATTCTACAATCTGTGATGTGTGTTTCTGTACACATGATGTCAGATTAAAGTAATCTTTATTTATGGAGTAATTAGATTTTGAAATCATGAAATTGATAAGAGCGTACTTTCATTTAACCATGATTGTATCAGCCATGTGTGATAACATATGTTAGAATACATAGTGTAGTACACATTTCTTTTCATGTTGAAAAGTAAAGAAGCTTGGATTTACTAGAAATTATTATCCAGATATTGATCTTATCTTTTCCCTCAGAAATACTTTAGCCAATATACATTAAACAGAATAACAATTAGATTTAAAAATGGAACGAGAAGCAGCAAGTATAAAACACCCAACATTTCTCAGGAAAACAGATATTAAAGGCTGCATGTCAGCTATGTTTCGCACAGTGACTGTGAGATCTAAGAAAACACACTTTTTTTATATCTCAACTGGGCTGCAAATGTCTCTGCACAGTGTCAGTGACTGTGGGCTTTTACTACACGCAGAGAGGTTCTAAAACAATAATAAGTCTGACTCATCTCTCCCACCCCTGGCAAAATATTTGCAAATAAAGGAGTCATTCTCACATAGATAAAAAAAAAAAGCCAGTATGCTGCGTAATAGTGATCCCAGATTTGCTCATTTGGGCACCACTGTAAGTAAACAGCTATGTCGGAGTTCTGGGGACTCATTTAAGGACATGAAATACCAGGGATCAAGGTGCTAAGCTGCTCTTTCCTGTAACATTTTTGGGATATGGACTTCGTACCTAGTTGCACCATATTGAATTACCTACGGATGCTGCAATGATGATTACTAATTGCCCTGAGCCATTTCTGCCACTCTGTCATTGGGCGATTGAAACATAATTCTGGTTCCCACTTCCTATCATGGCAAAAGGGAAGGTGCAAAGAATCCCAAATGTGAGTGAATGGCTTAGGAAATAACAGCTGCTGCTCCATCTTGAATGTCCACTGCCACATGGCGAGAGGTGTTGAAAGGAACATAGTGACATTTGCAACAGGGTCTTCTCAACTTCCTCCTGTCTCCTATCTCTGTTTCCACCACGCCACCAGTTGTTTCCTGCCCTGCTGTGACCATTAATCTACATACTGTTGGATACTAGGCTTCTTACCAGGCCAAACATCATGCTGTGTTTGACATTCATCATTTATTGATGGCCTGTTCTTTAATTGCAGTAGGAAAGAGCTAAGCTTTTCTGCTCTCACACTGGCTGATTCATGGGGAAGGCCCTCCTACTGATTGCACTCACACTGAGACCCATACTGTTGACTTATAATGGGTTTGACATGCACTCAAAAAATTACCCACCGGGCTGTTTTTCTTATATTTGGCATATCTTCCATTCATCCTAAAGCTTTAGCAATTTGAGTTTATAAGTGAAAAAGAAAAAAAAACATAAGCAATCCTGGAAGCTCAGTTAAGGACAATTCAGTTGACATGTGAGAGATTCAAGGCCACATTGTCATTGTTTTGGACACGGCTTTGACCCACAAGCAGGAACTCACTCAAAGAGACTCAGAATAAGTTTAATGGATTTTATTACAGCAGGGTGAAGTGGAAAGGACTGGAATCCTGAACTGGCTGTGGCAGGAAGGTGGGTTGTATAAGAATCGCCAGGGGGGAGAGATGTAGGGAGTGAGAGTGGTGATCCTTGTCAACTGATCCAAGTAAGTTCGGCCTTGAGGTCAGTGTGAGATTCAGAGGTCTCTGCCATGTCCTCTCTTGTGTCTAGACTAGTCCTAAAGAACCAAGTTCTTAGTTGTCCTTGGGTTTTTTCCCAGATCGTGGCACGGTGAGGGTGAGTAGGGTCCGCTTGGAGTCTAGATCCAGGAAAGAGAGAGAAGCTATGGAGCTGCCAGCTGGCTTCTTGTCTGAGGGATCTCAGCATAGGAGCCGTGGATGTGTCTGTGGCCAGTAACAGCTGGAAATGGAATCCAGAGTCAGGCAGGGATCTAGGAGGGAGCACAACAAAGGTAAGTACTAGTTCTTCAGGAAAAATAAGAATTATGACTAGGTCAGGATGCTCGGGTTTATCACATAGGCTAACACAGAAGCACCAAAGTACTGGCAGCGACCTCTCTGTATGCTCCTTTCCTCAATGTGGTAACAGGGCACACCTGTTACTACTCACAACCGTGTTCTTAGTGCCATCTAGAGTAGAAGCAGAGTAAGCAGCAAGCAACAAAGACAAAGTTTCTCAAACCCTAACATCACCCCCACCCCCCCAGTCCTGAAGAACTAGTACTTACGACTTCGTTGACTGGAGTCCACAATCCATCGGACCACATAGGTTATGGCGGGTGGAGGGCTTTCGGTCAGAGGGCACCTTGAACTGGTGAGGACGGGTTTGATTTGAGAGACGTGGAATGCAGGGTGGATACGGAGACTTGCTTGGAAGCGGAGACGTACTGTGGTGGGGCTGATCAGCGACTCGATTTCATATGGACCTATGTAGCACAGTGTGAGTTTCTTTGACAAGGATTTTAGGGGAATGTCACATGAGGAGAGCCAGATACTTTGACCAGGAGGATACCAGGGAGCAGGTTTTTGTCTCCTATCTGCAAATCGTTTATTTTGTTCAGTGGTGTGTTGGAGTGCCCTGATGGTATTGAACCAAATGTGTCTACAGCGACGGATATGATGATGGACAGAGGTTACTGAAATGCCTTTCTCCTTGGCTGGGAAAAGTGGGGGCTTGTAAGCTAATGAAGCTTCGAAGAATGGTCCTTGGGACCTTGGGACCATAGCCCTACCAGTCCACGAGGTACTGCCAACCACGACTTCGTCGATGGGAGTCCACGATCCATCGGACCACATAGGTTATTGGTGGGTGGAGGGGGTTCGGCCAGAGGGCACAATGAACTGGTGAGGACGGGTTTGATTTGAGAGACGTGGAATGCAGGGAAGATACGGAGACTTGTAGGGAAGCAGAGACGTACTGTGGTGGGGCTGATCAGCGACTCGATTTCATATGGACCTATGTAGCACAGTGTGAGTTTCTTAGGCAAGGATTTTAGGGGAATGTCACATGAGGAGAGCCAGATCCTTTGACCAGAAGGATACCGGGGAGCAGGTTTTCGTCTCCTATCTGCAAATCGTTTATTTTGTTCAGCGGTGCGTTGGAGTGCCCTGATGGTATTGGACCAAATGTGTCTACAGCAACGGATATGATGATGGACAGAGGTTACTGAAACGCCTTTCTCCTCGGCTGGGAAAAGTGGGGGCTGGTAAGCTAATGAAACTTTGAAGGGCGAAAGCCCAGTAGCTGTTAAGATGTGTGTGTTGTGTGCATACTCTACCCACGGGAGGTACTTATTCCAGTCGGTAGAGTTTGAGGATGTGAGACATCTGAGCGTGGATCCCAACTCTTGATTCATCCTTTCTGCTTGTCCATTAGACTGAGGATGATACCCAGAGGTTAAGTAGACTTTTGCACCAAGAGCTGAACAAAACTGTTTCCATAACTGAGACACAAAACTGGGGGCCTCGGTCTGACACTATGTCTAGGGGGATGCCATGCAGACAAAACACGTGTTTGACCAACAGCTGGGCAATTTGGAAGGCCGAGGGTAATTTCCTAAGAGAAACAAGGTGACAAGCTTTAGAGAAATGGTCTATAATGGTGAAGATGGTTGTCATACCTTGAGGGGGGAAGTCCAGTGATAAAATCAAGTGCTATATGGGACCAGGGTTGTTTGGGTATACTGAGGGGTTGTAACAGTCCAGCAGGTGGTGTATGAGGGGTCTTATTGCATGCACAGATGGGGCAATCCTGCACATACTCCCTAATGTCCTTGTGCATAGAGGGCCACCAATAATGTCTATCAATGAGGGCCGTAGTTCGACTAGAACCAGGATGTGCCGAGAATTTGGCCGAATGGAACCAATGGATTAGGCAAAAACAGACCAAGGTGGGGACATAGACTTTTTGGGGGGACCTGTTCGTGGGCCTGATTCTGCCTGCTGGGCTTGGGTTACTAAGTCCTCGATCTCCCAAGTGAGGGTGCCAATGATGCAAGTAGGGGAAAGAATGGGAGCTGGCTCTTTCACTGAGTCATCTGAGGAGAACTGACGAGAAAGAGCATCCAGTTTTATGATTTTTTTAACCAGGTCGGAAAGAGATGGTCAGGTTGAATCTTGAGAAAAAGAGGGACCAGCAGGACTGTCTAGAGTTATGCATCTTAGCGTTTTGGAGATAAACCAAGTTCTGGATGTTCAGCCCCCTCAAGCCAGTGTCGCCATTCCTCCAAGGCCAGTTTTATGGCGAGTAACTCATGGTTACCAATGTCATAATTTTGTTCTGTTCTGGTCAATCTGCGAGATTAAAATGCATAGGGATGCATTTTACCATCAGAATTAGAACGTTGTGATAACACAGCGCCCACTCCAGTGTCTGATGCGTCTACTTCCAAAGTTAATTGTTTTGAAGGGTTAGGATGAATGAGGATGGGTGCTTGTGAGACTCTTTCTTTGAGGGCGAGGAAGGCGGCATTATCTTCGGGTGTCCACTGGAATGTGACTTTGGTTGATGTCATAGCGGTTACCGGGGCAGGACTCAATATGTAACTTAGACCAATTTAGTTGTGGATTATGTTGTTTTAACCAATCGAAAAGTAGGACTATGAATGATGGGGAAATGGGGAAAACATAAAAGGAGATGTGTTAATGATGATTACCTGAAACGAGAAGTTCTAGTGGCTTGGTCTGATGATGGGTTATCTTTTGAAAGGAATTTCCATTGAGAGCTGAAACCAGAAGGGATGTTTCAAGGGGGTCGGTTTCTATTCCTGTTGATTTACTAAATCTTGGTCAATGAGGGTCTGTTCACAACCTGAATTGATTAGAGCTGAGAGACTAAGAGAGTCATTATTAAACCGAATCAAGGCTGGTAGGGTGAATCGAGGGGCTCCTAAATGGCCAGATATGGCAGGATACTAGAAAATGATCAGGAGAGCCACAATAAAGACACTGTTTAGAATCCCTTCGTCTCTGTTTCTCTTCCAGGGTGAGACGGGTTCTGCCAATCTGCATGGGTTCTGATTCAACAACGGGAAAATTTACAAAGGGCCAGATTAGGTTATTATTCTCGGCAGGAAGCTGAGGTCTCGTAACAGTTCATTCAGTCCTATTTCTTCTTCTCTCCCTCATACGATTATCAATGCGAGTGGCTAAGGCTATATATTTATTTATTTAAAGTCTCGGGTTCATCAATAGGGGCAATTTCATCCTTTAAGGCTTCGTCAAGGGATTGAAAAAAACTCTGCCTTCAGGTCACCGGAGTCCCAGCCAGAAGCAGCTGCCAAGGTTCGAAAATCAATGTAGAGGTCAGGTACAGGACGATTTTTTTGCTTTAATGTCCACAGACGGCGAGCTACACTCGTCTGGTTGGCCTAAATAGAGAATGTCTGTTTAAACTCCTGTATGAATTCATCATAAGTGCAGCCGATTATAATCGGTAAATTGGGCTTCTGCCCATCTCAACGCCTTGCCAGTCAACAAACTGAGATTAAACGAGATCTTTGCATTGTCGTGAGGGAAAAATTGTGGTGAATGGTTAAATACTAATGAGCACTGTAAAAGGAAACCTCCACAACTACCAACCTTGACAGAAAACTTCTCCAGGTTGGGGGAAGTGACATCACAGGATTGCGGAAGCTGCTGTGAGACCGGAGACTGCGCTGCACCCACTGGAGTTGAAACGGATTGATTTTGCAGAATATGCTGAAGAATGGAACCCAAATGTTCAAGCTGCGGGTTGGTTTTCTTTTGCTGTTCCAGGAGAGCCTCATGAGTCTGAATCTGATGTTTATGTTCCGAAAGAGTTCTTCTGAATGAGTCCGCTGGGCCAGATTGGCTTGTGTGTTTGGACACGGCTTTGACCCACAAGCAGGAACTCGCTCAGAGAGACTCAGAATAAGTTTAATGGATTTTATTATAGCAGGGTGAAGTGGAAAGGACTGGAATCCTGAACTGGCTGTGGCAGGAAGGTGGGTTGTAGAAGAATCGCCAGGGGGTAGAGACATAGGGAGTGAGTGGTGATCCTTGTCTGCTGATCCAAGTAAGTCTGGCCTTGAGGTCAGAGTGAGATTCAGAGGTCTCTGTGTCTGCTGCGTTCCAAAGGAACCAAGTTCTTAGTCGTCCTTGGGTTTTTCTCAGATGGGTGAGGGTGAGCAGAGTCCGCTTGGAGTCTAGATCCAGGAACAAGAGAGAAGCTATGGAGCTGCCCAGCTGGGATCTTGTCCGAGGGATCTCAGAATAGGAGTCCTGGATGTGTCTGTGGCCAGGAACAACTGGAAATGGAATCCAGAGTCAGGCAGGGATCTAGGAAGGAGCACAACAAAGGTAAGTACTAGTTCTTCAGGAAAAATAAGAATTATGACTAGGTCAGGATGCTCGGGTTTACCACATATGCCAACACAGAAGTAACAAAGTACTGGCAATGACCTCTCTCCATGCCCCTCTCCTTAATGAGGTAATAGGGCACACCTGTCACCACTCACAACCGTGCCCTTAGCGCCATCTGGTGTAGAAACAGAGTAAGCAGCAAGCAACAAAGACAAAGTTTCTCAAACCCTAACACACATATAAATGTAAAAATGAGTAAAGTATATATTCTATGTTTAAAATGTAAACTGAGAAATTTATTTTCATGCTGGCAAACATGTTTTAGCCATGAGACTGCATTGGTTATGCAATTGCAATGAACCTTTATCAGCATCCTGTGAAGATTAGTTTTCTAGGAAACCTAAACTAATCCTCCCATGTGGTTTATCCTGCCACCACAGTGCTCTTTCTTTCATTAACAACCCCTCACACAGGACAATCTGATTTTAATCTATATCAGGCATGTGATTAATTTGACTTCAAATGCAGCTGTAGTCAGTCAGTTAGTTAATTTTAACAACAAACAGCGACTGCTTCAACGAAAATGCTCATTGTGCAACAGATCAAACTGTAGCTGTAGAAGGCTTGTTTGCAGGTGTGTAAAAGTAAGCACACTCCTGGTATTTCTATAAATAGAAGCTGAACTTTCACTGACACTTCCCTAAATAGGTAAAGCTAAAAAGGGAAAATAATATGCAGGTTTGGTACAACCTGCAGCAGTCAGTCTGCATTGATAAAAATAGCTTTGTTTGTTGCACATTTTCAAACATATTGTCATCATTCAATGAACAAGAACAAACAACCTGAAACTATTATTTATCATTAGCATTTTTATGTATTCCTTGTAGTACTTTAAATCCGATAAAGCTGTACTGTAAATTATTCTTCATAAGGGTAACTCACTAGAAAACCTGAGTACACGCAGAAGAAAGGTAAATCAAGACTGACACTGTTTCACCGCTGACAAGGTCATGTAACCTCCAAGCACGGTCTAACTCCTCTTGCGTGTTACATGTTTTCTGCTTTGAACACCAATAGTTGAATATACAGACTGAAAAATCTATTTGTGCAAGCAGATGTTAAAAAAAAACAAAAAATAAAAAACTCACTGCCCATTCCTCATGTGGACACAATTGGTTACCTTTAAGGTTTCAATGACAAACAGAATATGGGGAGATTTTAGCAATTATGGTGGGTTTCCTTGTAAAACATGAAATACAAAAATGTTGATACAGTATACAATATCTTCAGAAATCTGTTCACATGTGACTTCATGTAGAATTAATGAAATATAGTGCCAAAGGAAAAAAAAAACAAACAAACACTGAAGCTAACTCCGACTGCACTGTTCAATTGTTAGTATTAATTGGAATGTATGTACCTGACTGTTGTGAAGTGCCTTGAGACAACATGTGCTGTGAATTGGCGCTATATAAATAACCTAACTGAATTGAATTGAACTATAACAAATACTTGTGACTGTGCAAACTGCAGATAATTTTATGTCTAATCATGTATGCTGAAAGTACAAATTGCAACAAAACTGCTACATTATAACAGTAATTAACTTTCAGTAAATTCAAATGGTGGGCCCACTGGGGAAACCATTAGGGAATCATGAAGGACTGGCCATCTATACCCTGCCTTCTTGGCGTCCCTGTCGGGAGTGCTGGACAGTGCCCCTCGCGGAGACTCTGCTGGTGTACTTCAACGCCATTGTGGGAAATGACAGGGACACCTGGAGGGCTGTGACTGGAAGGAGCCCTTCCGATCTGAAGCTGAGTGGTGTTTTATTATTGGTATTCTGTGCCAGTCATGGATTGTCCATAATGAACACCATGTTCAAGCATAAGGGCGTCCATCAGTGCACTTGACACTAGGACACCCTAGGCTGTAAGTTGATGATTGACTTTATAGTCGTGTATTTGGGCCTTTAGCCACATGTCTTTGACCCTTGGGTTAAGAGAGGGACTGAGCTGTCCACAGATCACCACCCTGCGGTGAGTTGGAAAAACGACCATATGCACCTTAGGAGAGTGAAGCAGTTTTTGCCAACTTGTTTACAGCGGGGGTGGGGAGCTGCTGGCATTGGGAGACATTATCGAGTGGTGGATGGAGTACTTCAAGGATCTCCTCATTTTTACGGTCACGCCTTCCCTGGTGGAAGCAGAGACTAGGGACTCAGACTAGGGACTCTTTCATCACCCTGATTGAAGTCACCAAAGTGGTCAAAAAGCTCTGTGGTGTCAAGCTTCGGGGGTGGATGAGACACGCCCTGAGTACCTCAGGTCTGTGGATGTTGTGGGGCTACTGTGGCTGACACTTCTCTTCAACTTCCCATGGCGGTTGGGGACAGAGCCTCTGGACTGGCAGACCAAGGTGGTGGTCCCCAATCAGGGTGTGTTCCAACTACAGGGGGGATCACACTCCTCCGCCTCTCTGGAAAGGCCTACGCCAGGGTATTGGAGAGGAGAGTCTGGCCGATAGTCAAACCATGGCTTCAAGAGGAGCAGTATAGTTCTTGTCCAGGCTGTGGAACACTGGACAAGATCTACACCCTCTACAGGGTGCTGAAGGGTTCATGGGAGTTTGCACAAATGGTCCACGTACGTTTTGTGGACCTGAGGAAAGGCATTTGACCGTGTCCCTTGCGGTGTTCTCGTGGGGGTGCTCCAGGAGTCAGAGTCGGGGGTCCTTTATTAGGAACCCTCCGGTAGCTGTACAAGCGGACCATGAATTTGGTTTGCATTGCATTAAGTTGGACCTGTTCCCAGTGCATGTTGGACTTGGGCAGGGCTGCCCTCTGTCACCAGTCGTGTTTATAACTTTCATGGACAGGATTCCTAGGCATAGCCTCTTTGCAGATGATGTGGTCCTGCTGGCCCCCTGTAGCCAAGACCTACAGCATGCACTGGGATGGTTTACAGCCAAACGCTAAACGGTGGGGATGAGGATCAGCTCCTCCAAGTCTGAGGTCATGGTTCTCAACTGGAAATGGGGAGCTTGTCCTCTCCGGGTTGGAGGGGAGTCCCTGCCTCAAGTATCTCGGGGTCTGGTTTATGAGTGAGGGGAGAATGGACTGGAAGATTGTCAGAGGGATCAGTAGGGCCGCTGCAGAAATACAGACGGTGCGCCGGATTGTTGTGGTGAAGAGAGCTGAAAAGTGAAGCTCTCAATTTACTGGTCAGTCAATGTTCCTACCCTCATCTATGGGCATGAACTTTGGGTCATGACAGAAAGAATGAGATCCCAGATACAAGTGGCTAAAATGAGCTTCCTCTGCAGGGTGGCCGGGCACTCCCTTAGAGATAGGATGAGGAGCTGTGCCATCTTAGAGGAACTCAGAGCAGAGGTGTTACAGGCACTTCCCGATGGGAGGAGGCCCAAGAGACGGCTGTCAGGTTTAAACAACCTGAAATACCTATCACATAACAAAAAGAAGAGAAAGAGAAGAGAATTAGTTCCTTACTCGCTGCGGGGAGAACAGACAGAGATATGCTTCAGTTACAAATCTCCTACCGCTCTGAAACACATCTAGCCGAATCCTCTCTTTTATTATCTTTAGGGTGATCCCTAGTTACATGAATGTTGCTGCTCTAAAGAGTGGGGGAAACTCAAACAGCAGCAACATGACATAGGTCATGCACACCATTAACTTGTACAAACACACTTGCATTGTCTCCATAATCTTAAGATATGTGCGACCCTTCCTCAGCACGATCAGCTGTTATCCTTGTGATGAGTCCCCAACTGTGACTGCATCATCCCTATTCCACCTTTCCCCTTTGCCTGAAAAACAACTCATCACATGTTTGCTTACACATACAACATGAAAGGTTATGAAGGTCAAATAGCAAAGGTAATAGGAAGAGAAAATGTAAGATAAATCTATATACAATTATTCCAACAACGGCCCAGAATACCCTGAAGGGACTATGTGTCTTGGCTCGCCTGTGAACGCCTCAGACTTTCCCCAAAGGAGCTGGAGGTGGTTTCTAGGGAGAGGGAAGTCTGAGAGTCTCTGCTTAGACTGCTGCCCCCAAGACGCGGTCCTGGACAAGCACAAGACAGTGAGTAAGAGAACGAATATGTGCAGTTATGTGAAAACAGCCTTAGCTGTGAGATAGCTTTATAGGTTAGAGGGCCGGTGTCCTGCAACTTTTCAGTGTGTTTTATGCTCCAACACCCCTGAATCCCAGGACTAAACTGCCTCCTCAGCATGCAATCAAGTTCTACAGAGTCCTCCTAATTACAGAATTAGTTGATTCCAATGTGTTGAATCAGAAATGCATCTAAACGTTACAGGATACCTGCCCTCGAGGACTAGAGCCTGTTTTCTAGAGTAATAGATTGTTGACCAGTATTGGTCTTTCTCAGCCCATCACCTGATTAGTTGATTGGAGAGACTGCTAACGCTATATCTTATATTGTAATATTGTAAACATACAATTCCCTAGTTTTACCAAACAAATAGTATTAGTCTGTACAGTAGAATTGAAGTGTCTTTGTTCATGTGTTTCTTCAGCTGAATTAAATAGTTAATCAGAAGACTTTACTGTAGTTGACTATATTGTTTATTTGGTCCCACTGATTATTCTATTAATTTTTTTATGTGAGTACATTACATTTTCTTGACAACTAATAAACTGTAAAAGCAGGATTATGTGTGGCTAATGTATGGCATTTCTAGAGTGACAAAGAAAGAAGTTTAATTGTAGAGGAATTTGTCGCAGTATAACATCTAATATTTGTGACAAAAAAACCTACACAACCTAGAGACTAATACGTGTTCTACTGTCGTGCTAGAGTTTCAAAGATGACAAATCTCTAGACTTTGATGTTCTCTTTTGAGCAGAAGAGATCTGGATCATGGCCTTCAGCAGCAGAATACCAAATATATTCTTAAGTATCGGCAGCCTAGCAAGTCTAAACCTGGGTGAGATTAATTCCATTTTATGTGTCTTTAAGTGACTTTAATCAAAGGTTCAATTAAAATAAAAACAACTCATTAGGAACAACTTTTGACTAAGTCCACTCAGTTACCAGATTCAGTAAAAATCTGAAGTCCAGAGATTCAAAAATCTGGATCAACGAAGAAGAACTAATTAGCAGACAGCAACAGGATACTGAAAATCTGTTACTTGGCTTTATATGTGCCAATCATTTTTCCTGAGGAAAGCCTGTTCTGTGGATGTGTCCTTGCAGTTGTAATGTAATATTACAACAATGAATAAAAAAGGACTACTACAAGTGAATGACTAATACAGGTTCAAGCATTAGTCACTTAGTGCAATCTATAGTGGCAAAATGACATGAACAGATGAATCTGAACGCAGCACAAGCTGGATGCCAAAAATTGTGTATATTAAGTCATTCAGAAGTGAATTCATGTGAAAACAATGGCCTACATTAGTGGCTAGGTCTTACCAGTGGCGTCTGCACCCCAGGATCTGTAGGCAAATGGATTAGAAAAGAATAAGAACCATCTTCAAGGCAGGTAAATGCAGAATTTTCGTGAACAAAAAAATAATTGGAAGCTAGAACAAATGCAATAGAAAAAGTGGCCTTCCAACTGGTCCTGAAACAAAATGGATGTACATGCATATATGTACATACATTTATATTTCATCTAATGTTTATATATTTATACTAAATGTCTGTTTGCTATGAGGTTGTAACAATAACCAGCAGGACTACAAAAAGGACCACACAATCTCATATATAGAAAACAAAAAAGTAAAAGGCAGACACCTAAATGTCTCAAGCGTTTTGTTTTTTGCAAACACAGAATCTCTTTAGCATTACGATGATTATCAAAATGGTATGATTGTGAACAATCAGAAGTTGTTGGGGACACAAATTGACAGTCATGTTTGTTTTTTTGTAAGGACCCAAATGTAGGGAGGCAGCTGGAGTAGTGGCAGAATAATAATAAAAAAAAAAAAAAAACAACAACCTGAAACTCAGTGGAACAACCTCAGAATTCAACTAAAACTATTGGAGTGTGGCATTCAATCCAGTAAGGAATGACAGAAAACAAAATGTTGTGAAGTGATGACTGGAATGCTTCTAGGTGAGTTAATTTCCAGAATTAATGTAATATGTGATGGAAGGCAAACTAAGAAGTAGGGGAAAATTGACTAATGACACAAAGGTATGAAAGCAAAACAAGACAACACAGAGAGATGGAATAATTGAACTACAAGTAAGCACAAATCAAAATTAAAGCTGCAAGCAATATTGGGCAGCCCTCCCAGCTCAGCGCCACACAGCCTGTGTAGCGACCGCTGGAGCCTGGCATCGCCTACTCTATGTAAGAGTTGTTTGGGGGATAAGAAAGATCAGCCATATTCAGTTTGGAGTAAATCGGACCATGCATGTGTACCTTAGAGCCAAACGTAAGGCCATAGCGTGACATCAGACTTTGCCACGCCACCATGGACACACCCTACAACCAAACCAGTCAGTTCTGCATAACAGTTAGACCATCATGTTATCTGTCACTTGGGGCAGTTTCACATTGATTAGGTGAAGGACATCAAATATGGACCATTCAAAGGAAAACATGACACTTCTTGTTCTCAGGGGCGAGGCTTCGATGATGTCAGCATTTGAAAATTGAATATTGTTCAATACTGGCCTCATATGGATCAATCCCAAAAAGTTTAATGTCTCTGTCACTTTCCTTGTAGGAACTATAACAGTTTCTTGTTTGATGGCGAGAAGTCAGATTTTAAGGCTTGGCCACGTGCACATAATTTGATGTAGCAAAAAGCTTTTGATGACTTTTGATCCCCAGTACCTTGAGAGCATACTGAGTGATTTTGAAATCTCAAAGTCAAAAGCTGTAGGAGGAGTTTACTCAGATATGCAGGCTAGAAACGGCAAAAATGGGGTCAAAATCACAATTTCAATCTAAAATGGCCGACTTCCTGTGGGGTTTGGACCAATGCTCCAAGAGAATTCTTTGTAGGTCCTAAGAAGTTACATGTGTGTACCAAATTTCACAATCCTCGGCCAAAGCATGGCTTGTGGCTGATTTTTTTAAAATATTCTAGGGGGTGCTGTGGAAAAATTAGGCCGCGCCTACCAAATATGTCATCAAATCTCTTTTGGGGACTGGATTAGGATCAATCTTATTGAATTTAGTGCAGATCAGATAAAATATGTGCAAATTGGAAGTAAATGTATGGCCATGGAGTGACATCGGACTTCGCCATGATGCCATGGGCACACCCTCCAGCATAATCTATCAGTGTTCCAAATGAAGTTAGACCAACTTGTTATTTTTCCTGTCACACGTTCATGTTGATTGGGTCAAGAGGGTCACAGAGGGACCTTTCCAAGTGAAAAAAGTGACTTCCTGTTCTCAGGTGGTGTGGCTTTAATGATGTAATCATTTGACCACATATGATTGTTGGACACCTGAGAGGGATCAGTCATACCTGGTTTAATGTAATTCAGCCTATTTATGTGAAAGTTATAGCTGTTCGAAATATGCAGTGAGAAGGATAACTTTGAGGCCTGATCCCGCCCCTTCAACATTTTTAAAAACTCACATATTGACCAAATATAAGGCCAATAGCTCAAAATCCCAAGGAGAAGTTACTTAAAGTTCAACATGTATATGAAAAACGGCCAAAAATGACCCTTTGACTCATAATGGCTAACTTCGTGTTGGTTTTAGGGCATACTCCCCAAGAAATCTTTATTCATGAATTGGGAGAATCTACCTATGTACCAAATTTCAAATTCCTAGGACTTACCAATTGGCCTATCTCACTTCAGGGGGCGCCGTTTGGCCACACCCATTTTCAATTCTATTAAAAACCTTAGATGTCCCTAGGTGGACAATTTTCAGTGAAGTTTGGTGAGTTTTTGAATATGTTTAGGCCTCCAAAAAGCCAATTAATTTTCCAGGAGAATAATAAAAACAGCGATTACAATAGTTACAAATAACTTGTATTAAACCAGAAACAAGGTCCTTGCAATCACTAAGAAGAATAGGACAGTCAATTTCTTCATATAAGCAGTCAGATGAAGAAAGCAATACAGAAACTGAAAAAAGTCAATCATATTGAATAATTATGTTCATCATAGGTTTTTCTAAAGAGATCAGCATCACATTCTTTTAGAATAAAATTCTATTACAAAAAAAAAAAACGAATTTCTTGCATGTCGGTAACGGCAGTGCAATCTCAATTGAATGCTTAGTACTCACTTATAACATTTTCATGACATTCACATGTAGGGTCTTGGGGGTGCGGGCACTCAATGGCATCAGGAGGGAAGGATATCCTAGTAGCCTAACCTCTGGTGCCTGCGCTCACCTCTAAGGGTACAATTGCATGTAGACATTGAGGGTTCAGAGTGGGGGGGGGCAGACCCTCTTCCCCACCGTTTTTTTTTTTAAATGCACACTACAACAACACACATCAACACCACATTTGAGCTGGCGGAGGCAGGCTTGGGGTCTTTTCACACCCCCGTTCGCTATTTCCCATCTGTGGTCGGAGGCCGGGAGAGGGAATGGGCCCTCTAGTCGGGTTTGAGCTGGGGT
>JAHUTJ010074395.1:0-30012 GCA_036250325.1 Characodon lateralis | reverse complement strand
AAAGAAATCGTATTCACAAACTGTTATAGCATATTGTATTCATAAAGAATAAACCACAACTGTAAACTTGAACTTTGTGTTTGTAATTTCTTGAAGCTGTAACATTTTATTTTGTATTATTACAGAGAAAATATACAATACCTCTTTTGGATTTTACTTATGCACAACTATTGACTAATATGCACACATTTCCGTCTTTACATACACATTGTTTTTGACAGCGTTCTTACCCCATACTTCTCACTATGTAATAAAAATGCTGGTAATTATGTCACTGTGCCACTATCCCTTTTCAATGTGCCCAACTTTCATTGAAGTTGCCCCAAATACTCTTTAAAAAGAAACAAGCTGGACATTCTTAATAAATAAAGTTTTTAAATTATAAATATTTGGAAGGATTTTAAGTATAGTTGTTTTGCCTGTTTTCTAAGAAAATTTGATGCCAAATTTGTGGATGGGATTTTTCTTTCTTGAGAATGATCATTACTGACATCCATCAGTCTGGAAATGGTTACATAGCCATCTCTAAGGCTTTGGGACTCTAGCAAACCAAAGTGAGAGCCATTATCCATAAAATCATAGAACAATGAAACAACAGTGAAACTTCCCAGTAGTGGTTAGCCTGCCAAAATTATTCAAAGAGTGCATCAATGACAGATCCAGAAGGTCACAAAAGAATGTGGAACACGTAACGCACTTCAGGCCTCACGTGTCATTTAATATGTTTGATAGTGATTAAATACTAAGACAATAATCTGGGAAGAAAATGCCAAACAATGGGAGAAGTCTAAAGCCAAAGCCACTGCTAAAGAACACAAACTCCTCTGTCATTTGCCAAAAAAGATTTTAATGATCCAAGACCTTTGGTCAAATATCCCATGGACACCCCAAGACAAAAGAGGCCATCTTCTGTTTTTCTTTGGAGGCTTGCATTCTGTTATATTGAGCATATAACTACCACAGTATTTCAGGGTGTGAACAGGGAGGTAAACAGGGTGGTGGTACTGTGACAGTCTGGGGTTGTGTTGTTGTTACAGGACCTGGACAGCTTGCTGCAATTGATGAACCATGAATTCTGTTTTCTATCCAAAAATCTTCAAGGATTTGTGTGGCCATTACTTTGTGACCTTAAGCTCAAGAGGACTTGAGTTGTGTAACAGGGAAATGATCTGAAGCATACCATCAAGTTCACCTCAGAATTGCCCAAAAAAAACAAAATAGAGGTTTTGAGTGGCCTAGTCATAGTGCAGATTTAAAGACCATTAAGATGTTGTGCCATAACCTTGAAAATGCCATCCATGTTTTGAAATTCTCCATTGTGGCTGTATTTAAATAATTATGCAAAGACAGGTCATTCATTCCTCCACAGGGATGTCTGATATTAAAATTGATTATATGAAACAAAAATCAATGATGGAAGAACTAGGACAGATACTTTTCATAGCACTGTAATGATATCACAATAAGTTTAAGTACCTATTCTAAACACCGTTGGTTCTTTGTACGTAGTACACAACTGTTGTCCAGAAAGTTATCAAGCTTCACTTCGCAGCTTATCTCTTGCAATATTAGTAAGTGACCATATTTCTAACGAATTGAAATTTTTTCTTATGACGCTCCATCTAGTTGCTATCAGCATTAGATTTAGTCTTAGAGTAAATTAAGGCAGCTATAAAAAGCCCCAGATAGAAAAGGGTTGTAAACTTCTTAAAATTTTAAACATTCATCTCATGAACCCAGTACTGTGTTATGCTGATCTTGTGAAGTGAATGTTTCATTACACTTCTAGAAAATACTGATAATAAAAAAATGAAATAAAAATAAAAGCTTTTTTTTCCTTTGCAAAATGATAATCAGTAACAGTGGCTCCAGTAGAATAGCTAAAATCTTCCTCTCTGCACACACTGCAATAAAATGTGTGGTTTTATCTCATTGGACAGAGCATTGCTGCTGCTGTGAATCCCAGAAATACCCAGAGGTCCACTTTACAATACCTAGATAGCAGGTTAAGGTAGGATTTTCCAGTTGTCTTCATAGCGTTCATCCATGCCTCCATTTCATAAAGGCAATTCCACATAAATCAAACCAGTTCTATTCTGTCACAGCCAATATAGATTCATCCTCGTGCATAACCAGTTAAGTCAACAGTATATTTTCATTTATACTACATGATGTCATGTTGGCTTTTAATAAAAGAGTAACATTTCAGCTCAGTTAAAGTAGAACATAGTAAGCTTGAGAAGGCCTTATTTCTCTCTTTCACTTCGAGAAGGCTTCTGCTCTGCTTACAAACCCAGTACCTGAAGAAGAGGGTATTATTTTGATGTTGACAAATGAGTACTTGACAGTGACTTTCACAGATTAATAGCACCTCTGTTTTAATTCAGTCATATTGAATTTTCACAAATCAAACTAGATTAACTATGTTTGTTCTTTGCAAGTTTGTGATGCTAAAAAGTATCATTGACTACATTTTTTCATTGTGTATACTCTCTTCTCCTAGCAGGGTCGGAAGTCCAATTGTTTTGGCTTTATGTCCTCACAGTTTGCATGCATTCAACTGCGCGATTTACACAGAAACTATCTTGGCCTCCTAAACTTAGGATAAACAAAACTGAACATTTAAACCAAGATACACTGAAACCTTTTTTGTAAGTTTATCTAAATTTAAATAAATAGTGGCTCAGAAAAAGAGTGAGTTTGATATAAATCAAGATTCTGATTTACAAAGATGCCATAACTTATAACATCCTAGATCTGATCCAATGTATTCTTTATTGTTTTTCTGTATTGTATAGATGTTTGTGAGTTCATAAAAACATCAGCTATAAATGATCTGATTTCATTTATTTTAATTTGGTATGCGAGATCTCACATTAGCTTAAGTTTTTAAACACCATTTACTTTAACAGTCAAAAACTTTGATTTTGCAGTCTGCTTCTGTCCTGTAAAATTATATCTCTTCCTTGAATTGTCCTGTAAAATGATATCTCTTCCTTGAATTTCTGCATGTTATTCTGTCAGCTGCTTCTTAGTCAATTCTCTTTGCTTTATGCTTATCACAGCAGCTAAGATGGAGAGGATGCAATTTCTCCTAGAACTTACACCCATTCCCCAGGGGAAAGACATTCAGCACATCTAGAAGCAAGATGCATCTATTGTTTCCTTGGCCTTTTGCTGAAGCTATTGGTAGGTAACCAAGTGAATAATGTTTCTGCCTTGGTTATTGCCAGAGGCAAAGGCATCTAGAGGCATGGCAATTTATGTGTATGAACTATTTTGGACTTGTTCTGGAATTGTCCTGACCCAGTGATTGACAGGAAAACTGAATAATCAATTGCCTTTAAACACTGTTAACCATAGCTCCCAATGCAGGAGGCACTATTAGAACAAACATACACGACACTGTTAAGTTTTATTTTCATAAAACCTTGAATAGAAACAGTACCACAGATGCTCTATGATGTAAACTTACATAAAAACAGCTCATCAATAACAGGAATTACCAAGATGTCCTGTATAGTTGAGTGTTCAGAGAAAGCATCAGAAAAAAGAAGGTGCCAGAATCTTGTGAAATGCAGATAAATATAATGAAACAATAGTTTCCTTGGTCTAAAAGAATAGTCAAGTGGTGTCTGTTTGTGCAATAAACCTTCACCCCGCTGCTGAAAAGGTTTAATGAATTGTAAAGTGTGAACATCTATTTTTATGAGAAAGATATAAAGGTCCTCTGTTCATAAGCTGTCTTCTGCACAAAGCAGATCGAAACCCGGCTCCTGACCCCAACCAGGTGGTTTAAGTAGCCGGCGGCCAAGGCTGTTAGTGACCTACAAAAGTTTCTATTTGGACCACTGCAAATGGTCTCATTTGACTATTTTCACTTAGTATTTAAACAAGCAGAACATCACTAAATTACTACCACACAGTGCAGCAACCTGTAGTATCCTACACAACTGTAAGGGCCTATTTGTACTTTCACTGTAAAGGACACACAGTGGCCTTCAAAGGTATGACCCCCTCCCCAAATAAAATTTTAGATTTGTGTTTATGTTTAGAAAAAAAAAACAAAAAAACTCTGACCTTGAGAATATGTGACCATATTCAAACATTCAGTGGATAGCACTGATGTGCTTCTCTGACCCATTTGGAAATGACCATCAATAATTTCCAAAATTTTCCACCTTTAACGTGAGATTTCTTGTACAACATAGAGAACATATGCATATCCTCTATGTGGACAGCCATCAATGACTGAAAAATTGTGTGAACACAGAATATAAAAACTAGACATTTGCCAAAATTAATGAAAACTTCTAATAGGCTGTCATTCACACTGAAAGAGCTACAGCAATTCTTAACAAGTACAGGTAGTATTCTACGTTTGATGATAATCTGCTGTAAACATTAAACCTAAAACCCTATGGGCGTTATAGTCTGATGAAACAAAGTTGAAACGTTTGCGCCACAATTCCAGATATTTGGTTTGGCACAAAAACAGCACTTAGAATCACCAAAAGAACACCATACCCACAATGAAATATGAAAGAGCCACACAATCTGGTGTTTTATTTTATTTTATTTTATTTTATTTTATTTTATTTTATTATTTTATTTTATTTTATTTTATTTTATTTTATTTTATTTTATTTCAATCTGAAAAGACTAACAAAGAGAGGGTTGGCAATTAGAAAAGTTTTAATGATGTGAAATTACATTATTATATTTTTGTCGCTCGGACCTGGGAGGAAGACCTGAATGATATGAGCTAAGATGATCATTTGTAAGGCTTAGATTTAGAGATGTCTTCCCCCTGTTCCGACACTGCTGGTGGATTGGCGGCCAGGGATCGAGGAAGCCAGGAGTAGATGTGAAGGAAGATGGTGGAGGTGGGGTGGAGGAGGGATGAGCTCAGCTGACAAGTGAGGAGGAACAGAGCCAAAGCTCCTTTAAAAACAAGGCGTTGGAAGGTGATTGAATGATGAATCAGGCAGACAGGATGCTGATTGGAAGGCCAGGAGACGCACGGGGAAGTCATTGGACGGTGGAGACGGCAAGGGTGAGTCTTTCATTCTGAATTTTCATTGAAACTCCATTTTTCAAGGTTGATGAAGTCATTAACCATTCCAAATATCAGTCATGCACAAAACCTAACAAATTTTAAGTGTGAGGTTCACTCCTATGTCACCAGGTCTTGGCAGAATATGTTATATTTTTTCCCTCTTGATTGTTTTGTTTTTCAGTTGAATTGCAAAAGGAACATTCTTTATAATTTTAAGTCTGAAAAATAGATATTTAACAGGAGCATGTTCAATTTTCAGAGCTACTGTACAATAGACATGTTAAATATATTAGAGTAAATTAATGTACATTTACAATTTAGTTTTTATCCGTGGAGATCATCAAATGCATTTTCTTCTCTTTCTAAAATATAGTTCATTTTTGGTTGTACTAAAGTTTATATGTCATACACACTTATTTAATTTCTGTATTGCATGAGCAGGCAGCCTGTTTCAGGAGGTCCCAATCAGCCCTGAGTTTTTTTCTTTTTTTTAATCTATTTTCAGACGTGCTGTTAACACGATTCATTGTTCCAACAATCTGTATGTTTTTCACCATAAATACCAAGTTCTCTAGTGTCTATATTTATATCTAGATATATAAATATATATCTAGATATATCTATTGTCTATTTATATGTGTGTGTGTACTTTCTTTTCTCGTAATTCCTAATAATATGTGTATTGTTTAAATTGTTATGACTATTCTTTAATAACTTGTTCTTTCAAATACATAGTGAATTACATTACACTACATGCTTCTATAAATATTCTGTTTGTTAGCAACAACATTGAAACAACTTACCAAGGAACTAAGTCAGACCATTTGCTGATATATCTGTCTTTTTATATGAGTTATATTTTTCAGTTAATATATTGCGCATCTTATAACATATCTATTTAGGAAAGTTTTAAACATGGATTCAGAAAATGGTTTCCCAATATTATTAAAAATTCTTTGGCTAAGAGTGAGGAGAAGAAAACCACATTTTGTGCAATATATAGCGAATAAGTCGACGATATGAAGACATAGATAAAGAGGTTACAAAGACTCCAAAACACCTTGTTTTAATAATCTAGAAATACAACAATTACAGGTTTTAATCTCTTTTCTTTTCTTTTTTTCTAGAGCCTAAATGCCTATTTAATTAAATTAAATTAAATTAATTACATTTTTAATTAGGTTTTAGCAGTGTTTCTGGATGTTGATTTAAATGTTAAAATATTAATAGATAACTGTTTAATAAATGTTATTAGATTGAAAGATAATTATCAAATCTTTATGTGGTAATTTAGACCTAAGGACAAACAGTACAAGTTTGAATTTCTAACCTACAGTGATGCAGTGTTGCGCTAGATGCCAGATTTGAGAGAAAGGTTAATTCCGCTATTAGAGACTTGAGAATTGGTCCTGCATTGGTGGTAAAATATGATTTGTAAAATGGCGTATTGGCTTATATTGCACTGAGGTTTGCCAAAATAAAAGGATTTTTTTCTTCTTTTCCTATTTTTCATTTTTGTGCTGACAGCCCAACAGAGCTCTTATGCCCTTGTCAGAATTGCTTTATAACATCCAATTTAATATTTTCTGAGGCTGTGTTATAGCCATTAAATCCACTCTTTTATTGTGGGACCGCCTTTTATAAGTATAACAAAAGACATTTGGTTCACAGGGAGCTTGATCTTCCCTAATGGGGCTTATCTGGCTTTACAGAAGGTTTTGATTTCTGAGAATATCCTCTTCAATGTCAGGTGGCCCTGTAAAAACACTTCTACTTCCACTGAGGGCAATGTGAGCCAAACAGTGACCAGAAGTCTTTGTGTTTTATGGCACAAGGATCACAGGTGCCTGGTAACCCTTCAACATTTGCACAAAACCCCTGGAGGAAGAAAATGCAGTATCTGCCTGATTATAAAACCGCTGAATCAGCTAAGCAGCTCTTGTTGCTTCTTTGTTATTTATATTGAATAGAAAAGTGCTGGGATACTAAAAATGAGTGCTGTTCAGCAGTAAACATTTTACCTTGCTCTTTTGTATACCATAGTCTCATGGACCCATGTATGATTTTAATGGTGTCCTGTTGTAAAGACAATCAAAAGTCCAGTGAGAAAACGGTACAGCTTATGAATGGTCAAAATATGAAGGACAAATTGAAGGATAACTAACAATTTGTGTACTTCTGTTTGTGTTCTTTACTTATCTCGCCTCACTTTATTACAATTTGATAAGTGATATAATTGCTACATAACAGCAGTTTTTAATAACACTGTGCCCTGTGAAAGTATCCATACCTTTTGGACTTCATCACATTTCTTGTGTTACATCAACAAACTTCTGTTTTTTTTGAGGATTCTATAATATCAACTAACTCAAAATAAGGCAAGGCAAGTTTAAATTCTATAGCAAATCTATATAGCAAATGTCAGCAGCAACACAATTCAAAGTGCTTTACATGACAAGAAAAAGTACTTTGCAATGACAAAAAAACATTAGTCAGTTGAAAATAAAAATAAAAAAATAGGGAAGAAAAGGAAAAGCATAATCATCAAATGTAGGAAACTGTATATATAGTTTTCAAAATAAAAATCAGAAAAGTGTGCTGTGCATTTACCTTCATCTGCTCTGAGTCATTAAGGTAATTTGTTGAACCACTTTCCCACTAATCACAGGTATAAGTTCTTTGGGGTTTGTAACTACCATTTTTAAACATTGTGGATTTTTTTTACCCAATCTCCTTTCCAAAATATCTCAAACTTAATCATAATGAATGGGGAGTGTTTGTGAACATTTATTTCAAGACTTACTACAGATTTTAAAAAAATATATTTTGGTCTGGTATTTGAGTAGTTCTAACATTGGTTTCCTTTGATCAAAAACTTGATCTAAATGCCCACCTTGCCCAGCCTATGATGGATCAAACAGTCCAACTTGAGTTGTTCAAACCTTGAGATAGTTTTTTTATAACCTAACCCTGCTTAACTGCACAATTTTATGGAATTGTAGGTAAATTAACAAGTTTATTTTTTGTATTTTAAAGTAAGCATCTGGGGAGTCCTGCCTAGTAGTTAGCATCTTTCCTGTGGTCAAGTGCTGTCTGATAAAACATATATTTGAGAATCTTGGAAAAAATAAACATATGAGGGAGTCAAGCTATTTAAAAAGATGCCCACAGAGGAACAATTTTCACCACATAACAACAAGCTTAAAACTTTACCAGCAGTTCAAGTGAACACAGGGCACACTCATGACTCACTGAACCTAAAAAACCCTGTACTTACAGAGTGGTTTAACATGTGTTTTCTGTAGCTGGTGAAATACCTTGGTAGTCTGATTATTTAGGAGTTTAGTATATGTGTTACAAAATTGTGTTTCTGTTAAAATTGTTAAATAAAAAAACCAATACCAAAATACAGAACTTATAACAATTCAGAGCCTGTCAAAGAACAGACCCAGCAGCCATAAGATTTTAAGGGGGCAACCAGAAGGTCAACAAGACAGATGAACAGATCAGTGAGATCTCTATAGAGGATGACCTTGCAGGGTACGTGTCCCATCAAGAAGTCAAGGCTAAATAGGCTGAGAGGAAGAATGACCTTGCAGTTGCACTGACACATGCACACCTCCCACAAAGGATAACCTAGCAACCCAATCTGGGTGAGGCTGCTTGGTAAAACAGCTTAGCTCTTAGATATACTGGACATGCCCTTGCTCTGGTGTGCTTCGTCTTGCCCTGGTGCAGCTTTATATTTTCCTCTTTCAGCATGGGAAAAAAGGAGTTTCAGCTCCTTTGGTCATCACACACAGCTGACTGACATCTTGGACTAGAGCAAGGGGATGTTACTCTTCACAGCATACAACCTTAGTAGCATGCATGTTCCTGTTTTTTAAAAAGTTTTAAAAAATTTAAAAATCAAACTCATAAACCAGAAACACAATGACTGAATATTTCTGCTCTTTTAAAACTGCACAGTGTTTATAACTTTGACCAAAAAACAATACAGACATACTCAATAGAGCATACAGAAATTTCCCAGTTCCTGACACACTGACAACAGTTTTTCTCTTCTACAGCATTTGTCTGGTGTGAACAGGTTTCATAGTATTTTTAGTAAAATCTTGTGTGAGTGTTGCATCTTTAAATAATCTTTATTTTAAAATAATTTCTTTCTAGGTAAATGTACCTGACATGTAATTTAAACCAGTGCAATACCAAAAATATTTATGAGCAAGTGATTATTCCATAGCTTTTCATCAAAACTACAGTATCTGTGCCATGATTTAATTTGAACAGTTTCTTTTGTGTTTAACATTTCAACATGTAGCTACTAAATAATTATAAATGGGTTGAAATGTCTGAAATTTCTTGACAATAAGCAGGCAACAAGACGAGCAGGGGATGGTACTATTTTAACACCATCAAACATTTCAGAGGTTTTTTACCAGAAGGATGCAAAAAAGAGACTTTAAGTGCCTTCCTCTTTTTTGTCTTTGGATGTCTTAGGAATAGGTGAACAAATACTGAAAGTCTGAATAAAAAGGGTCTGTTTTATGCTATTGGAAATTGTACTATGAGACCAAATTGAAAATGAGATGAAGGCAAGGTGAGTGAATTGTTTCAAATTTTGAATGCTACAAGATAATTGGATAAGTGCACAATGTCTCTTCTGCATGGTTGGTATGACCTAGAAAAATATGACATCTACGACATTTAGTTTTGGAGTGGCATCATGGGAGGTGAGTCTATCAAATATTTGCACATCAATTATGGAAACTACCAAGCCACAAAAGAAGGATCAGTCAAGTTAATGCAAGTTCTAATTACTATTATTATTGTTGTACACAAAGTACTTTGAATATCACTACATCCATCTGTAGGTCTGGATTTGACTCCTATTGTTTTATTGCTAAACCTGTGTTACATCAGAAAATTGTTAAATGCAAAGGTTAACACAGACAGACAGATGGATATATGGACAAAGAAAGACTAGAAAAAAGCAATAGGAAGATGTGAAAGAGACCAGGTGTGGACATGAAGAAGGCCAAAATTTATCTGTCAACAGGAGAGAAGAGCAATAGGAGCTAATTCATAGTCACCAGGAGTTCTCTGCTGAGATCTGGTGAGGGTCCCCAGGGGACTGTCATGCTTTATCCCCTACTGCTGCTGGTTTCTAAAAGCTTAATGCCATGAAGGATATAAGCCACAGTTTATACATGTGAGTTTCAATTTGTGTGAGAGCAAGATAGGTTTATTATGTTTGGGTATAATATCCAGGGCATGTTTGAAAAAGGAAAGGAGATTAAACAATCAGCATAGAAAACTTAACTTACAATTAGTCACCTTCAGTAAGAGATCTACCATTTTAGATTAGAACCTATTTTCATTTCCAGGACATATATAGATTTGTTGTGCTGTCATCTCAGAAATGTCAGATAGCATCAATGAAAATTATCAATCTAATGCACAGTGTAAGAATGTGGCCAGTGAGAGTCCCAATAAGTTAGCCAGCAGGGAAAATTTGGAAAAGAATGGGGGCACTTTGGCAAGCATTATTTATTTCCTTGTTTTGTTTTACTGAGTTTCTAACTTGTTATCGCTCACCAAAAACAGAGTTAGATAGATTATACAAGCACACTGTGGTGTAAGAATTATGATTATTGATTAATATTCATCAAGAATTATAATTTAAAATCATAATTTGAAAAAGATTAATTTCTTAACCAAAAAGTCATTACTTACAAATCAAAATCAGAGATGTCCTCTGGTGTTGTAATTATGGCTCAAAGCCCTTGATGATTGCAATTAGTAAATTCTCAGTAATAATTGATAACTATTACTGGATGTCACTGTTTAGTCAACCGCTTCACTGAAGGTGGGGGAACTTTGACCTTATTTTGACAGACAAATCACTCTTGCTCAAAATAAACACAAACGCCTTCTCTTTATCCAAGTGAATATTTATTAAATCAACAGCCCTGATACACCTTGCTATTCTGATTCAATAATCTTCACCTAATCAAGTATGCAAAAGTTCTACACAAAAGGGGTAAAATGACTAACAAAACAAGATAAAACAACATTGAGTGTGTATGAAGTCAAATCAGCAGTCATGGCAAAAAAAATACAAAATATGGTACTGAGCAAAGCTTTGGGAGCAGCCTCCACCAGGCTGCAGTTATAAAACCCCCAAAGAAACACAAAGGGTCAGAAACACAAAGGGTCATGAAACTTTTAGGTGGCGACCAGTGGAAAAACACGACGAGTGAAAACAAAGAAATAGTGAGTTTTCACCATGAGGTTCTAGCAGTCCAACTTTAAGTTCACCTGAGTATGCGCTCAGATGTTCAAAAACACAGTTAGACACACACAGCTTCAAAGGGCGGCGGCTTCAGAGTCCAACAGCAATCAAAGTTTCAATAAGACATTGCATGCACATACAACTTAGAACACATTGGACAATAAGTAGCAATTCTACATTGCCCTAGAATCCTACTCTATCCTGCCCAAGCTATTTCTAATAGAAATAAAACAGAATTACTTGTTGTCATCTTCTTTGGATTAGGGGGAGAGAGGGGGGGGAGTAGTTACGCGTCCGTAACAAACTCAAAGGAAAACGGTTGGTCTTCATTCTTTGGCCTCCTTTGGCAAAGGGGAAAAATATGACGGACCATCAGCAGTTGACTGGAACAAAACAAGGATGAAAATTTTGTCTCCTTGGAACCTCTAAGGGTTTTTGGTCATGTGTTAAATTCATGTCTTCAATCGGTAAAGTAAAACTTACAAGTCTTCCTATCCTGCTAAGCTTAATTCGTTGAGCCTCATGAGTTTCTGGTCAGTGGGGAGAATTAATGAAAACCCACATGTGAGTTTCTTCTCCAGAAGGATGCGTGCCTCCATTGCGTGGTAACCGGTCTCGGTTTCCAGCGGGGAGAAGCAAGGGGGAGAGGCCTCTTATTCCTTATATTGTCCACTGTGACATCAGAGCTGCGACGCCCCTTCCTATCAGCTGCAATTTCTCCTGGGAGTTGTGGTAGCACACCATACTGGGGTATATAGTAGCAAACAAATGGTCCAGCAGTAATACTTATTTAAAAATGCCAAATTTTACATTTTGCATTGTGAATGTCTTGTGCAATTAGCCTCTTGTTCTAACAAGTGTTCTAACAAAATGTTATTGGAGGTTGGTCTTGGAGTCTGAACTGGATGAAAAGGATTAAACTGTAATATTATTTAAGTTTGCAGTTTACTGATATTTATCTGAACTGTAGAGTTGCAAGCCCAATACATTTTTCACAAGGTGTCAGACTGTGCCATATGTGATATAAATGATAACCAGCTTTTGTTCTCGATATAAAACCCAATATAGAACTCATCACCTACGGCTTTTCTGCCTCACATTGCATTGACAAAGCTTCCATTTTTTTACTTGTAACTTCATCTCTCAGCCAAAAACTATGGAAAGGTTGGACTGAACTAATTTAAGGAATTAATAAAGCTTAAGGTGGACAAAGATTCAATTACCTCTTTGTTAATTGCATGAGTCCCAAGGCAGCTAAACAACTGTGAAACACTTATTTTCTGCAGACCTTTCTGGTCTTGTGAGAGACAAGACACCAGTATCTAAAAACATCTAGGCTGACTCGGATGAATGAAGGCTCCATAACAAGTCTGTCCTGTAATAGCTTGGTAATTTTTTGTTCAACAATGGACAATAACCTTCTGGCTCTGATTATCCAAACACCAACATATCAAAGTGCTTCCTCGGTCAGGTGGCAACCTAGGTGAGCAAAATTTTGGTGGTAATGTCTTACAAGCAGAGTTGACACAGTGTTTCTTAGGCAGTATCAGGTATCAGTGGGTGTTTTTCTTTATATGAAAGATCAGCAAGTGACATCTGACCTCCCACTGTTGCCAGTCCATCTGAGTCTTTAAAACGGTTTAGAATCCAAAGGGGATCTGGTTTAAAGATTTGTTCACCTCTTTGCAGTCTTTCATGTCCACTTTGAAAGCATACTGTTGCACACTTAAGATGACTTTGAGTTTATGTCAGGTCCAAACAACCTAAAATAGTTATAACATTACAAAAAGAAGAGAAAGACAAAGAATTAGTTTCTTACTCGCTGGGAGGAGAACGGACAGAGATGTGCTTCAGTTACAAATCTCCTACCGCTCTGAAAACATGTCTGTCCGATCCTCTCTTTTTATTATCTTTATGGTGGTCCCTAGTTACATGAACATTGCTGCTCTAAAGGGTGGGATAACCAGCTGCAACGTAAACAGGTCATATACATCATTATCTTGTAACAGCACACTTCCACAGTCTCCCCCATCTTAAGATCTGTGTGTCCTTTGTTCAGCACAATCAGCCACCATCTTTATGACATCCTCAACTGTGACTGCTTCCTTCCCCGCTTCACCTTTGATCCTTGTCTGCAAACAACTGATCACATCCTTACTCACACATACATAAAAGGTTATAAAGGTCAAATAGTAAAGTTAATGAAAAAGGAAAAATAAATCTAAAAAAAGATAAATCTATATACAATTATTCCAACAGTTTAGCCTGTGTTTATAGATTTGTAGTGTTTTGGTTTGAAGTTTTGGACCTTTTTTCTAGCAAGTGTGATAAGTTTTGTCATACCTTGTACGAGATGTTTCCTCGAAAAAAAGGCGAAGAGGGCTGAGAGGCTTGAAACTGGCTTTGTTGACATACGTGTTAACTTCTGCTCAAATATCTGCATCATGATCTCGTTCAATGAGTTCAAACTCACTTGTGTTTACTGAAATGAGAAACTGTGGCTGATCTTGTTGAAGAACCTTTAGTTTCTTTTTATATGGTCTATCAAACCAATTTATGTTAAAATTGCAAGGAAAATAATTATGCTTTTCCAGTTTAACTGTTTAAGAAATGCATCTAAGTCTTGATACAATTACAGATTAAAAGCTGGAGGGTTGTATAGAACAATAACAGAAAAGGCAATGAAACAATATTCATAGCCAAATATTCCAATCCATAGTTATGTTAATTGATTGTAAAGAACTTGAGGTTGTGTAAATAATGTAAATGACGACTCCCCTTCCTTTTCCTGGTGGTCTGAGACAATCTAGTCTGAGACAGACATGTCCAGGAACATTAAATAATTATTAGAAAACATCTCATTTGAATAAGTCAACACTAGATTTATACATAAATGAAAACTTTAAAAGTTGGACTTTGGCAGTGCAGAAACATTGCTTACCAGCTTGTGATTAAATTATGAATGGACAAAATCCCCACTCTATTTCTTTTTAATGTCTTTGTGTGGCAATGCAGCCATGCCATTTCTGGATTAACTCTGTTCTTGTGTCCTTTGATCCGTAATTAAAATAACAAGCAACTAATTACTTTTGAATAATGTCAGACTAGTCAGGCGGGTTGTTCAATCCCTCTCCATAATTAAAGTGCACCCAACAGTTTTGGTAGACATTCTTCTGTTAGCCACAAAACTTTGCAGTGCTTCAACTAAAACATTTGACAGGCCTTTCAATATTCCTCCAGGTCTGATTGTCAGCTAGTTTTTACATTCAGAGCAAGCTTGAACACATTTCCAGAGTTCTACTAAACCACCCTGGGGGCAAAGAACACTGTTTTGCATCAAATTAGAACTTTAACAAAGTGGGGTTTCTCTGTACCTGTACGACAGTAAATGAAAGCCCATTTCACAGTGACTGTGAAGAGAACTTAATAATTGGCTAACAGCTTTACAGTGCAACCAATTGCATTAAGGTGTACATTTTTGCTCATATAAGATTGTGGGAAACTAACAGAAAAAAATAATTCTGTAAATCAGACTTTTTGCTATAGTAAGAGGTACAAATATTCAAGTGGAAATCAGATAATTATATGCACAATATATTAAAAAAATACCACATTTTCCACCTTTCTGGCATAAAATTAGACTAAACCTGTCTTGTTTTGCCAGTTAGGATTACCAAAATTATTCCTTTTTCCTATTTGTTTATGTACATTGAGATTACTATTCTTGCAGTCTTCAATCAGCAGCTACTAAGAAGATGCTGATTGAAGATCTTATATGAAACTGGCTAAAGTAAAATTAATCCTGTACCAACATGGGTTAAAAAGAAGTCGTAACTCTGAAAACAATCTAAAAATGATAGTTTGCGCATCCTCATAGGGACAAACACCTGAGATCTAATAAAACTGAAACTGAAGTCTTTGGCCAGGACTGTGGAGATGACAGTGGACTTCCGGAGAACACCCCACATACTCCCTTCCCTCACCATCTTTATCAACATTCTGTCTACCGTGGATCCATTCAGATTCTTAGGATCCACATTTTCTCTGGATCTGAGGTGGTCCTTAGACATAGACAATGTTCGCAAAAAGACCCACCAGAGACGGTATTTCTTCCAGCAAATAAATTAAATTGTATTTAGGAAGTACAACCTGCCACAGGATCTGCTGGCTATCTTTTTCACAGCCATTATTCAGTTTGTCATGTATTCGTTCATCACTGTTTGGTTTGGCTCAGCAAAAAAACAAGACAGGGCCAGACTGCAATAAACATTCGGGTCTGCAAAGTGGATCATCAGAGCTAACATTCCCTTTATCCGGTATATGTACAGGTCCTGGGTCAGTAAAAGCTGCAGCTGAAATCTCTGCAGAGCCCATACATCCTAGACATAAGCTGTTCAGACTTTTACCTTTGGGTCATTGCTATGGAGTGCTAATTGCAAAAAACAACAGCCACAAAGAGTTTCTTCTCCAAGGCTGTCTCTCTAATTAACACAATGGACACTTTATAGTCAGAACAGTCAGTTACTCTACTGTGAAATAAAAACATACAAATTTCTACTACAATATGTCATTTTAAAAGACATTTTTTTTTTTATATTGGGTGTACATACACATATTTGTACATAGTAATTGTTTTTTTATTTCTATGTTTTATTTCCTTTAAAGTTCATATATTTATTTTTAATGTATGTGTGCTGCAAGCATGTGAAATTGTAGTAAAATTCCTTGCTTGCATGCAAAAACTTGCCCAATAAAGTTACTTACAAAATGGCCTATGAACAAACTTAATGTTTTGGAGTGGTCATGGCAAAGTCCTGATCTCAATGTGGGACAAGATGTGTGAACTCAGTTATAACCAGTTCTATCAGAACGAATGGGCCAAGATTCATCAAATTATGTGAGATCTTGTGGAAGAATATCCAAAGGTTTTATGCCAAGTTATACAGTGTTGAAGGTTGTAAGCCAGACAACTGAGAAAATAATAAGAATGTGAACAATGTAAAATGTATGAATGTGAAGAAAGTAAAAAGCATTACTCTGCCATTTAGCAAATAAAATGAACTTTGTTTATCCTGGCTTGATTCAGGAAATGTTAATCTGAATTCATGTTACACGTTGATAAAAATTGCTTTTAATCTTTTTATAGTATATGTATATATCTAGCTTTGACTTCAGATCACATTCAGTTTGTTTTTCAATAAACTTCACAAGAAAAGGAAAAAAATATTTGATTTAGCTTTTATATGGATGTGATTTATTTACTACCAAGCACATGATTCCATCCTTTCATAGTTGTCTTGCAAAACAGACTATCTCACTATTTCCCTCTGAAAATGTTGCAGCTCTAAAACATTGCTCCCAAAGACCACATGGAACACTCTGGTGTATGATTGTGCAAGGAAAGCCAATTTATCAGACAATATTGCTTTTGTGTAGTATATGGGTCCCTAGACTTTTCCCCAGGAAGGACGATTGGGTTTGGACCAGAGGCAGGAAGTGGGAAGGTCTCCTAACTGATCTCAAGTATGTCACTATCAATCTTAGGGATATCCCAGTGCTTTAGTGGACGCTGCTACTTGGAGCCTAATGGAGGCCTCATGTGGTGTAGTCTCTGCACTAACACATCATGTTTATCTCTGCCAGAGTGTGCTGAGTTTAAGAATAGAGGACAGCATGGATAACAAGGATTATGGTATGTACGTGTTTATCTGCTGCTGTGTCATGTTATTTAAACAAGATGATCATATACAATCATGTTCGTACTTACTGCATGATGCCCTACTTTTGAGTACAAGGATGAGGGAATCATGTCAAACTACACTTCTGTTTGACTGGAATCTTATTTGATACCTATTAATGAGTAATTATGGACCTGACCATATGCACTTGTCATCCAAAGCACATTTTGCATGATTAGACCAGCATCTAATGTGTATGTCTATATCCACCACTGTCATTCTGTCATATCTCTTTAAAACTATGCTATTATGTAGAATCATTCAACTATATAGAAAATCATTATTAACCTATATAGAAAAATGTTTGTTAAGGTGGTATGGTATGGAAGCAAATTGTTACCATATTTCAAATGAAAAAGCATTTTCAGAAATGCTTTTTCATTTTAAGAATGTGGCTGCATTATTTGACCCATAAATAAAATTAGTAATCAATCATCCTATTTGCATTTTCTTCTTCACGACTGCACATTTTATGCCATAATCAAAAAGAAAACAAAGCAGACATTGCTTTTTCGTTTTCGTGGTCTGCCCGCAAAGTACTGCCCAGAACTCGAAAACGAAAAAGCATTCCGAGTGGCGGGCGCAGCAGAGTGACGGCAGCAGCCGCTCTTCCTGAGCTCCCTGCTGACTGAGCTACCCATCTTGTTCGGTAGGGGGGCGCTGTGCACGTCTGCATTGCATTACATTGCAAACGTGCCGAGAAATTGATTGAATTGCAGCAGGGCATTTCTGAAAATGCTTTTTCATTTGAAATATGGTAATGATTTGCTTCCATAGTATGGTCTTTGGGTGTTTGGGTTTTTGAGTTTCTTTTGTGTCTGTGTTATCATTTACTGTTGTTTATGTTCTGTGGGTGTTGAATAGTTCATTCTTTGTGTTTAATGGAGATTTTGGTGCCTATGATAGGAGCTCTTGTAATAATCTGATACTCTGTATGACCTAAAATAGTAATTGCCCCCTCTCCCTATTACTTAAACTATGACCTAATTTCTAACCAGGGTCAGGAGCAATGGATCTACACATGGCTGTTTGTTCCAGAGAGGGTTCGAGGGACGAAGAGTCCCAGATAAGCATGCTACTATATCAGGGCATCAGTTCCAAGAATTACAACCGATTCTCATTTTTCCTCAGGAGGGGGCCTTAGCTTCACGTAGATTATCTTGAATCTGTTATAAAAGAATGCTCTATGTTTGTCTAGTTAGAGTGGTTTTAGCAGGGCTCTCGAAAACATCTCTGACTGCTGTAAACTGTTCTCTCTTGCACATTGTTATCAATGAAGCTGACTTGGGTGACAGCAACCAGTCTCTTTCCAGTTTAGTTTTTGAGATTATTCTTATGTTTTTTGTACTTTTAGGATTACTTTTCTTAGATCTATGTTAGATTTCCCTCTGGGTTTCTTTGTATCTCTGTTCAGCTCCTCTGTGTAAATTAGTCTCACCCATGCAGTCTCCCTCCTTACCTTCTGCCTTAGCTGCTCCACATTTTTTCAGATTTTTGCACACTGGCACCCCTTGTCAATCTCCACTCCTGCATATAAGCTATAAATTCTCAATGTTCTTTGCTGGATCCTCCCATTAGAATGCGTGTTACACTTCCTGTTAGTCTGACTGTTATTTTTCCATGCACTGTTTCAATGCCTGTTTATCCTCCCAGTGTTCCTTGTGCAACTCCTGTATGTTCTTCATTCTTATTAACTGTAAATTATCACCATGTTTATCCATTGCTCCGGCCTGGACTTGAGTCCAACTCCAAACACATGTTTTGCGATATAAAGGCCTTAAAGAAGAGTAAGTATCTATCCCAACTCACTGTGTGTGGTGGCCACAATAAATATGGGCCCTTTTTGAGCCTAAAGGAATGTTACTTCATATTCATAGATCAACAGTAAGTCAATGATTATTAAAGATAAGAAAAAAATACATAAAAAAAATATTCAGTAAAATTTATTTTAAATGAATAATTAGGGGTAACAATAAATATGCTGCTTTTCATTTGTTAGTCTTAACATGGATCCCCCCCCAAAAAAAAAACAAATAAGTGTAATAAAAGTAGGAGTTTACAAACATTTTAACTGTGCAATTGCCCTACTGACATAATAAATTAAGGCTTTTACTTTTTCAGAGGGGATAATCAATTAGAATTTCTATTGATTTTCACGAGGGTTGTATTATTGTAGAATAAAAAAGAATACAACAGAAATATGCTTTGTTTTGCCACAGTGGGGAAATTTAGGTGTGTCAGCAGCAAAGTAAAAATCAAATGGAAGCATGCATGTACTCCCAAATGTAAAAAAAACACATTCAAAACCAAAAAGGTACGTGTAGACAGTAAAGGGACAGTAAAGGGGGAAACATAAGAAAAGGAAATACGGTACAGTATTTACAAAAAGCATACTTTATTTTATAGGAAATGTGCAACTAAGTAGGGTACAGTGGGCGACAGGTGCAAACGCGCAGCAAATGGTGAAAACGTGCTGCAAACACACGAATGATGCAAAGTCCATAATTCATGAAGGATGCAAACTCAACACACAAACACAAAAAAACAATGCAACAGAAAAGCACTGCAAAAGAAAAATGCTGCAATTAGAGAAAATACACAGAAGCAAGAGGAAAATGGTGTACAAATATGAAAACAACAGCAAATTACCAAAACAGCAGAATTGATAAAAAGAAACTGAAAATGGAAAAAGCTGCAAATTCAAAAACAGCGAATAGCAAAAACAACAGCAAGTTAAATAAAGTTGCAAACTCAACCCACAAAACTGTTGGCCACCGTAGTTGAAAATTTACAAATTTCTAATTGGGCATGAGAAAAAACATGAAGACACTATTTACAAAAAAATGGAAGAACCTGCAAACAACAGTGATGTAAACACTTATTGAGCTTGTTGAGAGCAGTGAGAGTGGAAATTTTTGTTTTTTCTCAAAAAATCCCTAAAAGATATGGTCAACCAACAGATAAAAAAACTAACTCGTGCTATTATTTCTAGGAATTGTGACGTATTACATTATTAAACACGGTTTAAACAGGGCTGCACGGTGGCGCAGTTGGTAGCACTGTTGCCTTGGAGCAAGAAGGTCCTGGGTTCAATTCCCATCCGGAGGTCTTTCCGCATGGAGTTTGCATGTTCTCCCCATGCATGCATGGGTTCTCACCAGGTACTCTGGCTTCCTCCCAAAGACATGCCTGTTAGGTTAATTGGTCTCTCTAAAATTGCCCTTAGGTGTGTGCATGGTTGTTTGTGTGTTTCAGGATTGGCGACCTGTCCAGGGTGTACACTGTCTCTTGTCCATAGACTGTTGGAGATAAGCACCAGCTTCCCCACGACCCACTATGGAATAAGTGGTAGAAAATGACTGACTGACATTATTAAGCATAAAAAAATTCCAGTTCAAATAAAAAAACATGAATTACTCAGTACATAATTCTGTCCAGTGCATTTTTGATTAAAATCTCACTTGGCTCTCACATGAAAAGGTTTTGCAGGAATGGGAAGGATGCTGGAAGAGTGATTTGCAATAGGATGGGGGGATTGATATAAGACGTTAACTAAAGACAGAGTTTTATTTTTAGGTCTATGTGAAAAAAGGTTTAGGAAGACTGTGTTGAAAATGTTGGTTTGAAAAAGCATCTCATGGGATTGATGCTAACTGAAAAGTTTCGACAGATGACATCCTCTCTGTGAGAGTATAAACAGCTGTGGGAGAAGTGTCTAAGTGGTTTGCTGTAAATGTCAGCTTTGTTCAAGGAAAGTAGGTTGACTTGCAAGCAGTGATGGCTCTGAGATAGGCAGACAATTGCATCTTTTCAGGAGCAAACAAACCCTGTGATGTCAGTTGTTCCTTATAAAGGTTAATTTAAAAATGTCAGAAATATATGGAAGTGACTAGCTATGCAACGTAATCTATTGTATTAAGAGTGGCGCTAGATATATAATTAAGAAAAGGGTTACACTTAGTAAATAAGAACTGGACATGACAAGTAAAGTATGTCTAATGGGGCAATATACACATATTGTCCCGCTTTATCTTGGTAATCACTCAATTTTTGCATACATAAAAACCCCAAAAAATCCACTAATTAAATTATATGTAATATATTGGATTAAAAGAGTAGGAATTTGTCAGGGTTTGATTGATACCATCTGATTTAGTCCTGACAGATGGCCTGTAAAAATGTTTCCTATTACCATGGTATAGCAAAAGAAGAATAAAATTATGACATGCCATGATCAGATGAGTCAAAAACAAGCCTTCCAACAGCAGCAATCACAATGTAACGAGAAATGACAGCCTTGAATAGTTTTAGATGTGAATGGAACTAAACCATTGGTAACTTACCAGTGAGTTTACCAAATTCCATAATTTTACCATCTATATACACACATTTAATGCAAAAATATACACTACCAGTCAAAGGTTTTGGCACACCTTTGTTATGTAATGCTTTTACCTTATTTTTTATTACTTTCTACATTGCAGATACATCCAGTGATGACATCAAAATTATGTAGAACTGTGTAGCAAACAAAAATTGTGAAATATTCAAAGCACGTTTTATATTTTAGATTCTTCAGAATTGCCCAGTTTTTCTTTGATGACTGCTTTGCGCACTCTTGGCATTCTCTCGTTGAGTTTTATGAGTGTCAGGAATCTGGGGGTTTGCGTTCTTGTGTGTCAGTCGGCTTGGAGTTCCTAGGTGCTCCTCTGGAGAGCGCATTACTAACTGTGTGTGGGGGACCTTTGGAGGCCTGATTGCACACTCCTTAGTTCTATGGAGGAGAATACGAGGAGCTGGTTGCCAGTCCTTTGACGCTGGACTCTTAACCTATAGTGGTAACCCAAGCCTTCTGAGGCTCCTTGTGTTTCCTATGTGCCTGCTTAGTCTGACATTCTCCTCTCGTTTGTTCCTCGTTAAAGGTTTCCCTGTGCTGACTTCAGGCACACACTGGACTGTTCCTGGATCTCAAGCCACAAGCCATCTACCTCCTAACAAGAACTTCTGGACAATCTCCCCCTACAGCTGGCAACCTTAAGGCTCCTCATTTCCCTCATTTCCGTGCAACCTGTCAAGCAAAGAACCTCCGACTGCTTCTGTCTCATCGCCATCCTTATTCACACTTGGACCTCTCCCCGGATTCCACTCATTCCCCCCTGGCATCATCATCTTCATCTACCAGTAAGCCTCCTTCATTAATTTCCTGATCTTGCAAGCCCCCGCTCACATCTTGTCTCCTCATCAGTGACGCTGCAGTCTCATGACCCAAAGACATTCCTGGTAAAGATCAAGATCTCTCTAACCATTCTCATCATTGTGTTCAATAAACATTTTAAATCTTTCCTGTCCCCTGAGAGTGTTCGTGCATGTTGGTCAGACAATTAAACAAAACCATGACAATGAGGTAGTCACCTGAAACAGTTTCCCAACATTATTTAGACAAACCATTTAATTTGAAGGTGTGTTCAGACTGTTCACTGCTAGTGTACATTTTACAGTTTACCTTGAAATAATTAAATATTTAAAATTTTTACTTTACACTTTAGGATATTCAAGTTAAAATTTGTACAATTGTAGAAACACCAAAAGCCCATGTACAGAAATTCCCCACACTGTTAACCTGTGGCCTCTCCCGTAACAATCAACTGGTGTCCTGACCCCCAGTCAAGCATTTGCCATAATACTCTGGACACAGGAAAAAATAGGTGAGTAATAACAGCTTAACAAGAAACCTTTTTACACTTTTACCTCTAGAATTTCACACAAACATTTGCTTAAATTTTAACAAACAATAGACCTTATTTGCTCTGAGTAACAACTCTTTCAACTCTTCACAGGCAACTCCTACACTTTTAAAGAGGAGCAGCAGTGCAGGGCCTAAAACAAAAGGTTGCCTGCTAAATAATGAAATACCCAAAAATATAAAAAACATATATATTTAAACATCTTGTGTGCAAATGGTCATGGATGTGCAAATCTATGCTCAAAGTCATTAGTGCTTAATAAAGTGCAAGTTAAAAAAGCATAAGCATGCTCATAAAGTGCTGTAGAAGTTACCAAGATAAAAAAAAAAAATAGTGCTAAAAACAAAGATCTCATTACAAAGACTTAATATGTTTGAAGGATAGAAAAATAGAAATTTCCACTGGGGTCCTTTGTGTGGTCCTTTCATGTGGACATGAAATGAAGGTGGATTTTTTAGAAAGAAAGTGATTTCAGACACAGCACCAAGGATTCTTTAAACTGGTTTTAGAGAAACAAAATACAGAACGATCCAAAGAGGACCCTCAAACCTTCAAAATTTTAATACAGTTTAAAGAATTAATCAACATCACACCTGAGCAATGCATTAAACCAATTTATTGATAAAGGACATGTCTTTGTCATCAAAGAAATTTCTACTAAGTATTGTTTAAATTTCAATAGGCACATTCAATACTTATTACCTGTTTTTTCTTTCGATTTCTTTTGATTTATTTGCATGTGTGAATTACTCGGGTTGCTACCAACATGTTTTGTAATATTAGTAGCTTAATAAAACATACATTTACTTAGGAAAAATATTGCTTATTACATTTTTTCCCACTTCCTTGAAAATCCCTCACTGAGCCTCTGACAAAATCAAACACTATTTTAAAATTTGCTGCCTCGCTTTAAACTAAAACAGGGTTTATTTTCACAGAAAAAGTATTCTTTCTCAACAAAAAATACTTCTGTTTAATTTATTAAAAGATGAAAAAATATGTGACTTCATAAATAGGTCAAAAGACAAATATAATATAATGCAGCTGTCTCCTGAACAATATTTCCACAGACTCAGTTTTTCCACATCCTAGGCATTTCAAATTAATATGCTTGCATGCATTCACTTAGCATTATTTTTATTATTTATTTTAAAATAAATAATAATAATAAATATGTTAACCTTGCTAACTTTTTTAAATTACTCTCAAACATCAGAGTGTCAGTCATTAGTGCAGCTGGAATCTGGTTTCCTTATGCATTTTGTTTGCCTCATAAGCAAAGTACCTCCGAACAACACTTTAGTATTTGCCTTGTCAGCTAAAGAGAGTTGCACAGGTTCTCCTCCGGACATGCTTCCATATTAGCAGAGTAAAAAAAAAAAAAAAGGCAACTCAATGTTTTATTCTCAGCTATGAATATTCAGGTGAGCCACTCTGATGGTAATAGAGGGGCTGATTGTGTTATTGCAGCGCTACTCAGTAAACAATGGGTGACACCTTGGGTAGGCGAAAACGGATCAGATTATAATGATTTTGATACATATTTTTGAGGAAGAAATATCTTTGAATAATACACTTTTTTAGCATTAGTTGTAAGTAAATATCGATAATTCTAACAACCCCAGATGTGTAGTGACCTGTAAATCACTTTGGGTGGTAGCTGACAACCCTCCCTTACCTGTTTCCGGGCACTACGTTCACATATAAATGTTGTTTCCAAGACAGAAATTCAGCTATTTGGAAAATTATGATATACAGTGGGGAGAACAAGTATTTGATACAATGCCGATTTTGCAGGTTTTCCCACTTGCAAAGCATGTAGAAGTCTTTAATTTTTGTCATGGGTACTCTTCAACTGTGAATGATGAAATCTAAAACAAAAATCCAGAAAATCATATTGTGATTTTAAAGTAATTAATTAGCATTTATTGCATGAAATAAATATTTGATCACCTAACAAACCAGTAGTTCTTTTTTAAGAAGCCCTCTAATTCTCCACTCATTACCTGTAATAACTGCACCTGTTTGAACTCATTATCTGTATAAAAGACACCTGTCCACACACTCAATCAAACAAACAGACTCCAATCTCTCCACAATGGTCAAGACCAGGGAGCTTTGTAAGGACATCAGGGATAAAATAATAGACCCGCACAAGGCTGGGATGGGCTACAGGAAAATAGCCAAGCAATGAAATGGCATCAACTGTTGCAACAATTATAAGTAAATGGAATAAGTTCAAGATGACAGTCAATCTCTCTCGGTCTGGGGCTCCATGCAAGATCTCACCTTGTGGGGCATCAATGATCACGAGGAAGGTGAGGGATCAGCCCAGAACTAACGGCAGGATCTAGTCAATGACCAAAAGAGAGCTGGGACCACAGTCTCAAAGAAGACCATTAGTAACACACTACAAACTAAAATCCTGCAGCGCACGCAAGGTCCCCCTGCTCAAGCCCAGTGCATGTCCAGGCCCATCGGAAGTTTGCCATCTGGATGATCCAGAGAAAGAATTGGGAGAAGGTCATGTGGTCTGATGAGACAAATATAGAGCTTTTTTGTCTAAACTCCACATTCCGTGTTTGGAGGAAGAAGAATGAGTACAACCCCAAGAACACCATCCCTACCATGAAGCATGGAGGTGGAAACATTATTCACTGGGTGTGCTTTTCTGTAATGGGGACAGGACGACTACTTCGTATTGAGGGGAGGATGGATGGGGCCTTGTATTGGGAGATCTTAGCCAACAATCTTCTTCCCTCAGTGAGGGCATTGAAGATGCCCTTTGAAGAGTACCTATGATAAAAATGAATACATTATACATGCTTTGCAAGTGGCAAAATCTGCAGAATCCGCATTGTATCAAATACTTGTTCTCCCCATTAATTTTATTATGGTAATACCTTTCAAAAGCACAGTCTATTTGTGAAAGGGTGGATTTAGTGCTGCTGAAAAAAAACCTAAGTTCTGTCACTGTTAAGTAGGGTGACTAGTATCAAATTTCCTGTAGGCAGTCAGAGAGGGAGGTGAGTGGGATTGATGATAGGTGGAAAGGTAGAGATGGATGTCAGAGAGCATGCAATATAAATGGTTAACATATTTGTGAAAATTATTACTAGGAGGGAGAAGGAAGATAATGAACATGGTTGGTCCAAGCACAGACCTTTGGGGTACACCAAAGGGACAGTGATATAAAAGATTTGAGTTTGACTAAATCAGAACAGCCAGATATATAAATAAAACATTTCCAGGGGTGTTCTGGATAATCTGACGGAAGCTAATCTGTCAAGGTGGTGGGAGATGATACGGGATCCAGTTACAGTGGCCGTGAGGAGCTCATTGGTGACAATTGTTTCAGCACTGTGAAGTAAGCAAAATTCAGAACAGAAAAGCTGAAATATAACTGTTATTTTGCACAACTGCACAACTTTAAAAATGAAAGTAAGATTTGAGAATTATTAACTTTTGTAGTGCTGACTGCTGCCAGTTGCAAACAATTCTCTGCTAATGACATGTCAAAAATTATTAGACACCACTGGACAACATTGGGATTTATTGTACGTGAAAATAGCTACCAATGATGTCCATTATATATATATATATATATATATATATATATATATATATATATATATATATATATATATATATATATATATATATGTATATTTTGTTCTCCCAAACAACAATATTATATAGGTAAAAAAAGAGTGACCAAAACAATTTTGTACACTCTGACTCTGGCTCAGCATTTACAGCTCAATTAGGTAAAATTGGTCAAACTTTAAAGTGCTTGCTCCCTATCTGAATCCTGTCTACTCACACATATAACGGTCTGAAATACATGGGCCTAAAATAAGAATATTTTTTAAATACTTTAGATCTTCACTTGTACTGTCCAAAGCTATTAGCTCACTGTGACATGAGGAAATGAGGTCATGTATTCTCAGTGAAGCAATCCTTAACAAGTTTCTGAAATTTCTCCTTGAAGGAAGTGAAAGATCGAGAAGAAGAAAGAGAAAGACAAAGTGTGAAATAAGTCCCTTAGAGGATCATTAAAATCTGAAAACCCTTGACGAACAAGTCCTTTCAGTCCTTTGCATCATGACAAATGTTCTGAATATAGAGTTGTGAGTGAAGTTCGTTGTTCCATTCTAAGTAATCAATCTAAAATTGTGTTGTGTCTCATAGACCATCAGGCTTCAGCCAGCCTTTGAGTTTAATGTATTGCTTCATATGTTGTATGGATAAAATGATAATTAGCTAAAGTAAAGGCATAAAACTGGCTGAACACTTTTCACCTATAACTTCAATACTTTTAATTGTATTTGTCATAATATTTTCTTTTAAAGATACAATTATTTCTTTAGAATGTGCACAGTGCAGAATAGCCACACTCTTATCTTTCAGGTACTGAAGTTATCAGGGACATGGAACCACATATTATACTGTGGGGATGTGCCAAGGTCAGACTGGGATTCAGATCATGATATTTTCAAATGCTTGGTATCAGTCTGACTAAGCTCAACTACTGATACTGTCTGTATTTTTTTTTTTTTTGTCTTCTGCACAACCAGCTTGCTATGAATCTGCAATTTATTTGGCCAGTTGTTAAGGATCATAAGTTATTTTTGTTTGCAAGGCTTGCAAAAATAATATTGCGCTGTATTTCTGATTTAATATGGCATACTTTTTTACTCTTTACAATAAAGTTTACTGCCTTCTGTCATAGGACCTGTTGTCTTTAGCTATATCCAGAAAGTTCCCAGTGAAGGATTTAGAGCTGCATAAAGAGCAGTTGAAAGTCGATCCATTGTCTATACGAGATTATACCTGTTGGGTGGTTAGGGGGAGGTTATGCCTATCTGCGGCGGTCATTGGGCGAAAGGCAGGGTGCATCCTGGGCAGGTCACAGCTGAAACACAAATAAATTTCAAACAAAGCCCAGAATTTATTTAGAAGAAAAACTGCTTTTTTTCTAAGTTCTGTTGGCACACAATTAACTGAAACTGCACTGACATATATTAAAAGTCACATTATTAACTGTTATGATTATGAATCTGAGAATATTATTTAATATTAATATTTTATCAAATAATATTTCGGTCTGTTAAGGGTTGTTTTGTACCAGCCCAGTAAGGCGATGATATTAGGAAAAAATAGAAAGGTGTGAGACGAGCTCTGACATTATTGAACAGCATAAACTCTGCACATATATGGAATGAATTCACACAATTTCTTAAAATACAATAATTTATTAACAAAAATAAGTCAACTCAAAGTCAAACATATTTCAATCAACAAACTCTTTACTATGCTAAAACAATCCAACTAAACTACCAAGCAGAAATAAAGAATAAGGAAGACTAATAGGTTATGTACAATATAAACAAGTTGATTAAAGATGATTGGAAATTATGACCAAAAGAGTGATGCAACATTACCGTGCAATGTTTATGTTTGAGAACCAAGGATCATCTTGAAGAATCTGGAAATGAAGTTAAGTTAGTCTTGGAACCAACTTAGACAATAATCAGCAAACGTTTAGACAACCAATCACAATNAGTGATGCAACATTACCATGCAATGTTTATGTTTGAGAACCAAGGATTATCTTGAAGAATCTGGAAATGAAGTTAAGTTAGTCTTGGAACCAACTTAGACAATAATCAGCAAACGTTTAGACAACCAATCACAATGCAAGATCAGATAAAATATTATTTTAATGAAATAATATTTTAAATAATGATCTGTTGAATAAAACCAACCTTCTGGATGACTAATTCTCAAGGTGTCTAATTAGCTGCCTTTATTTATTGAAATAATATTTGAAGAAATATTATTAAGGGAGTATTTTGGAAAAGAGCCAAATCTTTCTGGAGAAATGGGGCTTAATGGTGTTTACTTGGTTATCAAATCTAGTAAATGATGTTCAGGGACTGTCATTCACTAGCTTGAAACTAACAAGCTTTCTGTTAAATACTCTTTAGTAGCAAGAACGTGTTCTTACCGGTTAGCAGTTGGGCTAACAAAGAAGCGGATAGCTTAGCACCAGAAACAAACAAATATCTTTAAAATACCAGGGTTAATATAAGGGTTAAAATGCATAAGCGCGGACGGCGCGTTATGATCACTGTTCTGTTTAAAATCACCCTTTAAATAAAGTTTGTCTTAACCTTAAAAACATACAAAGAACACAAAACGGCACGTGTGCTGCAGATAGCCCGCTAGCACTAAGATAGCCGAGCTTCACAAAAAACAAATTTCATAAATGAAAACGTTCCGATTATTTCGTCCTAACTGTTAATCTGCCCAAACCTAACCTCTGACCATAGTGAGGAAATGTTGTCCGAGGGCGAAGTTTGAAGAAGGTATCCACAGTCAACAAGCGGTTAGCTCGGTAGCTTCGCGGGGGGTTGAAGGTGTGTTCGCTCTGAACAAAAGGGTTAGCTTCTCGCTAACGTCCTCAGCTTCTCACGATCAGAAGGTGCGTTTGTTCTGTGAACAAAAGGGTTAGCTCCGGAGCTGTAGCTGGGCGGCCCGTTCTGTCCGCTGCGGTCTCTGCTGTCTTCCTTCCAGACTGGGAGACCACGTCTTTGCAGGGGCTTCTCTCGAACACAGTTTGCGTCTGCCGTGCTCGGAGAGACAGTCAAGCAATGCTTGTACCTTAATTACCCCCATTCATGAATGAAAATACCGGATGCACAGACAGTATTTCATCAGTACTTATCTTTGCATATGATCGATGATCGTATGGCTTCCTTGGATCCAGTTGAAGAGTTTATGTCTTTTTGCCAGCAAAAGACATTAGCGCGCTTTGTTCGCCTCCTATCCCGATGGTCACCGGTGTGGAAGAGGGCAGATGTAGCAACAGCTGTGTTTTTATTCGGGTAGTGGCGTCACAGGAAGTCCGCAGTTATCCCGTTTCCTGGCTGTGTCAGAAGAAGGTTAATGCACTTTATTTTGAAAGTTCCAGAAATGTCCGTACCGGAGTTTAATCAGAATCAGAATCAGCTTTTTTGCCAAGTTCATACAAACAAGAAATTTGACTCCCGTACACTTAGCTCTTTTGTTCTGTTTTTGCATTACAGAATATACAAATTTACAATTTACAATGTACAATATACACATATCTAATAAAAAGGTGCATTTGCAACATCTGTATGCTGTTGTTCT
>JAHUTJ010074394.1:0-30025 GCA_036250325.1 Characodon lateralis | reverse complement strand
ATATATATATATATATATATATATATATATATAAAACACTATATACAATATATACACTCTCTCTCTCTCTATATATATATATATATATATATATATATATATATACATATGTATATATCAGATCACCCAATAACTATTATAAGTTACAGTATTAAAGGGTTTTAGTGAACTGTTCCTCATCAAGGGAGCAGGTGTGTGTTTGGTTGTGTATGAGGCGGCAATTGCAGGGGCTCATCCATTTTCACAGGGGCTGCCACTGTTTACACTTCAGTGCTCATGATTGCTTAATATTCAAAAATTAAGATTTGTTTTCTAATTGTTTGATCCGGTTTCTTTTTAGCTGATTCATATAAAAATTGGTTGAAAACAATCTCCTCCAAAATGCACAGCAGACCAGATTTTTGAACGTACTTTTCAGCTCTTTTGCAAATTCAGGAGCCCACTTTTATTCTGTTCCTCATTTGGCAGAATGACAGTGTCGCCCTGAAAGGGTCACTGAAATGAGTGGGATGGAATAAAAAGAGAAGGAGACGACTGCTGACCCGTAGCCTGGCCACAGTTTCTTCAATCATTAAAATATTTCCAGAAACCGTGGAGGATTCTCTAATTCATTATAGCTCATACTGTCTAAGTGATTTTTATCATGCCTGTCTACATCTTAACATTAAACCAGTTCATTTGTCCTAAAAGGGAAGACGAAATTAAAGAACAGATCTACAGATGAATGGAAGAGGTGCCGCAAGGAGGTGAATATTCAGCGGCGATGAAGCTTTCCTCAAAGTACTAACTAAGACGGTCTGTTGGCTATAAGAACAATAATGACCAACACAATCACCTATCTTGACATGAATCCCAAAGATAACAAGGAGAGGTGGGAATAGGTGTAGTCTCATATGAATCTACCAAACGTGCCTTACTTCATCACAAAACTAACGTGGCATAGAACTTTTAAAAACCTGTCTCGGCTTTTGTTTCCTCTTCCCATCTCTCTCTCCTTTCTATCTCCATCTTCTGGTTGGTAATTCTCCCCATCTGGAGGATGTTTGAGAGAAACAAAGAAACAATAAAAGGAAGTTGGGAGAGGGGGTGTCAGGCTGTCAGTAATCTGACAGCTATGGTAACTACCCTCTAATCCAGACGGCTCCAGCCACGCTCCGGCCTGACACCCGCGCCTCTGACTGACAGCTGAAGACCGGGCACATTCCACAGGCAGAAGTGACATCCAGTCTATTAAGGCAGACAAGCACAAAGCAGAGATTTGCCCTGACTGCCTGGTACTGAAGCTTACTATGGGGGGGTGATTGGAGAGGTCCTGGAGAAGGTGTCAAACTCAAGCTCAGATGATAACCATATTGTAATGATGCTGCTGGACAATGAAGTGCCATGATTGCTCATGCTGACAGCGGAAGTTTATGTCTGGATAACCCCCCACACCCCCCTCCTCTCTGCATTCGCAGGCAGCTCACAACACACACATGCAGTCTCCAGGTCCCAACTGCCAGTCAAAAAGCCCGTCCGCGAACGGGTGCACTTCTGATTCCAGCACAAGAGCGCACCGAGCAGTGATCTCAAATGGACTGACCCGAGGCATGCTGCGCTGACAGGGAGAGCAGTATAATTGTTGTTTATCTTCTTTCTCTTTAGATGTCTCTCTGAGCATAAAGAGACTTCTCAGCATCCATTTGTTGCTACAGAATAGCCACCATTTGGTTTTCTTCACCAGCCAAACGTTGTAGGAGAAAAGGATACATGATTGCTTTTTGGAAAATGTTGCGACGGCAGAGAAGTACGTAATTGGTTTCACTTAAGGTTAATTATTTGCACTGACAGGTCACATTGTTTTAAGGCGTTCATTAGGATACGCATCCAACACACGGAGCAAATGAGACGAAAGAGTCTCAAAAGCAAGCCGATTCGTAATGATGCCCTCAGCAGCCTATATAATGGAACAAGTTTACATAAATTAGACCACAAATCTGCCACTGCTTTGTGTTTGAATTCTCCAGATAATTAGAAGTGCTTATACATATATATATGTACTCTGCTTTATATCTAGGACTGAAACAGTTCTCCATACATAAAACATTTTCCTTTGCTTTTCTTTTTCTAAGACCTTCATTTTCTGCTTTATTTTTTTTGTGTGACGCCTGATGGTGTAAGATGTAGATGATTTGATTTTCCTCTGTCTCTATGACATAGTTTGCGATGCCAATGCATGGAGGGAGATTTAAACAAGGGGGAAAAGATGAGCCAGAATAAGGGATTTTCCTGTGAATGCTCAAAGTATGAAGTAAATCTCTCAAACGGCCAAACCCCTAAGATTTTTGCTATAGAAATGATATAAACTGGGTGAAAGACACACACACACACACACACACACACACACACACACACACACACACACACACACACACACACATATGCAGTCTGTATCGTCTCGCCCTTAGCACAACATTCAAATTAGTCTGAGGGATTTTTTTGGTCCCAAGCGAGTTCACCAAAGGTGGCATTTCCCGTCTCCTTTCCAGCCAAAGCTGCTCGTCTTCCATCTTACTTAGCTTGTCTTGATGGAGGCTCAGGGTGCACGCCTTTCTAAGTGACAAGGAGTTAAGTATACTTTCACACCATCCTCGACTCCTAGTTAAGTTGACAGAGAGGTTTTGCAGCTTGGCAGTCAACGTGAAGCTCATTTGCACTTCAATCAGACCAATGATAAAGGAACGAGCTATTTTAGGATTGTATTGAGAATTTTGTGTTAACAGTTTCATGATTTTAGCCCCTATTTTGATTGTTTTGAAACAATAATGACACATAAAGTGAATATTTTATTGATAATGCCTACATATTTTGTGTATTCAATAGAGATGTACTGGTATGTAAAGGTAGCAAGATTACTGTGTGTATTGCAGTTGTCAAGATTTTTGTGGATCTGTTCAACTGTGTTGAGAATATGCAAAAAAAATCTTACAAGCTGTTGTTGCAGTGCCACAATCACTCAGTTTTCCTGCAGCAAGTTTTTGTAGTAGTTGTATAGGTGGAAATGAAAGTAATATTTTTTTTAAAAAGGCTTTCCCATCAATGCATTACATCTGTTTTGAATATAAAGTTTTGTTTATACAGATGTATAGTCATATCAACATATTCTATGTCAACTATATACATCCCAGTTCTGTTCTAGTTATATAACAGTGCAGTCAAGTTCAGTGTAATATTCAAATTGGCAAAATGTTTCTAAGGAAACCCTGCTGATTGCTTCGAGTCACAAACTTGCAGCAATCACTGCTCCTGACCGAACATTTAGCGACCGTGGACTGTTGATTGTGGTGAGCTGCTTCTTTTTCAGGAATTCCACAAACTGATCACGCACGGGGCGGCAGTGGAAAGGAAAACTCCGTTTTAACAGAACACAACATCCAGCAGAACCTGTCTCATTGTAAGTGGCCATCTGCCGCAACTGACCGGATTGGAGAAGAAGGAGCAAATACACAAAGAACACAGAAGCACTGATCAAGGAGTACTTTCTATTTTAAGAAAAGGTACAGAAATAATGGCAGTTGTAGCTCCTATAGTGGCTTCACCTAGGAGAGACACACTGCTAAACATATAAACTCTGAGCCAGTAGTCAAATAAGTACATAACAGAATTAGTTGCAGCAATAACTCCTTCAGTTCCTCTGTCTAGTAAATTTGAGAAAGTCACAGAAATCCAAAACGAACATAAACATTTATATGTTTTAAAACAGTGATTGTAATTCCATTGTGAGGAACCTAAAACCACTGAAAGAAAGAATTGTGTATTTCTGACATTTTCAATGTTGCAAATGCTTTTAAGGTGTAAAAGAAAAACATAACTGCATAATTTCAGTTTGCAGAGCATCACACGTTGCTTCCTACGATAAGTTCATACAGATTTAACATAGTTCAAAAATTTGACAACTGCTCTCTCATGAATGTCAGTCAAATTGCAATCTGTAATCTGAATGCAGAATGCACTGAGGATTTTCCTTTTTGTGTTTTTATGAGCACAGGAGATACTGTAAGCTGGTGGTTTATTAACTTTAAAATACGATATTTAACGGTTAGTGTGGAGAATGTTTTTCAGGCTTTTGTGTCGCAGTTGATCTCTTCCATTGATGCTGAGGAAAACGTAAAGACACTTGACAGAAAGCTTCTTTCATAATGCCTCATATTATTACTTTAGTTGTTTTGCAGAGCAAGAAGAAAAAACATCTTCAAAAATCCTTCCTTGCATAATTAAAAAGTCCAAAATGACACAACAGAACACCATGAATTCCACCCTATTAATCCCAATATAGACAAACTTTTCTGAACTTGAGCACATTAAAAGTGACACACATACTTTCAAGATGTGACAAGACTTGATGTTCCACAAAGTCCCCTTACTGCCCTCACATTTATATGCAAACATACATGGCAGATAAAAAAAAACAGTATGGCAACAGCTTAAAGACAGTACAATTGGCTGTTCTAAAAGTCACTAGAAACGTGTAAAAACACCACCCTCAATATGTTTAGAACTACAAATGAACTTTCTTCTCTGTATTTTTTTTAATATCAGAATTACGCAAGTGTTCTTCCTTTATCTGATCTTAGGATCTGTAAAAGTGATCCAACAGAAACTATCGAAAATATTTTGTTTGTTATAAACCCAGCTACCAGTGATTTTGTGCATTTGCATTCTAGACGCAGGGATGAACATCTTCCTGCTGTGATTGTTGCATGAGAACTGGGTTACCTGTGAGTGCTATTGGATAGCCAAGGGACCCAAGGTAGCAACTTCTGTTTGTCTCCAAAGGTCACCAGACAGCTACTAGTCAAATGTTGCATGTTGCATTTTTTTTCTAATCCTAGGGGTGTGAATGCTCACTAAATATAATGACAAAGTCACCACGTTTGTAGCACTGGATACATTTCTTGGACAATACAACCCTTTCAGTTTTTAATAGTGCATTCACCAAATATGGTTATAATGGTAATTTAATTTTATAACAGTAATACTAACCATTGGAAATTTTATGCTGGTAACCAATAATGATATGTTATTCCTTTATTGTCAGAACAAGTTTGAAATTTGTCTTGCATCACAGCACTATTGTTTACAGATATATATATATACATACAGAATCAAAAAGTACACATTGTAAGATGAGCAGAAGCTGGCATTCCACGATACTACCAATAATCATCTCTTCCTGAACCTATAAATATAAAAAGTTACTGGGAAAGAAAAATAATTATTACAAACTTGTTTTTGTTTCAGAGCTTTGCAGTCCAGCTCAGCTATAATGAGACAGATAATTGAGGGTATCTTTTATTCAGTAGTTAGTTAATTGGTTGCCTGGTGTCCTGGGGAAGGTTAAATTTATGATGGCATGTCACTAATTACAATCCCCGCTGGCCTTGTTCATCTGGAAATATTTATATCTAAAAGTCAATGTTTAGATGACAAATGATAGCCTGCAGAACCATGAGCTGCACCCTTGTATCTTCTCACAGTACCTCACAATTTTGGGCTGGGTGTAATCTCCGCTCTTCGAGCGTGGAATCAATGTGTGCATAATCAAATTCCTATTGACAGTGCTCATATCCTTCTCCCTGTGGCAGAAAAGAAGATCTTGAAGCGCAGAGAGAGGATGAATGCATTAACATCTTTCCGTCAGTCTTGCAGATAACAAAGCTCCATGCCTCTGTGTTAACACTGCAGATTAGGTCAAGTTTCTTACCCCTCTGAGTTTCTCTCCTGTAAATGACGAGATTTTGATGCGAAACAAGCAATGTGTCAAGGCGAGTTGAAAGATGTAGGCATTTTCTGCCATGTCACAATGACAGGCTGCTGAATATTTGGGCCATTAGGGGCTTATTAGTGAATAAATGACCAGATGGTTCAGTGATGCACAGAGATGGACAGAACTGGATGCTACTAATCAGCGGCGCCTGTAGCTTGGTGTCAAATCACACGACACGGTAACCCATGGCAACGGGATAAAAGTTAACATTAGCAAGTCAATTTGAGATCTGGGTGCTGTAAACAGGGTTTCGAGTAGCCCTGCTAGGCTTGCCTGATAGAGAAGACTAAGTTGTGTTTCTAGTGAGTGAATTGCAGTTAAAACTGCATATATATGTGTTTTTAAATCAATGCTCATCTACAATTTTGTACTTTTCAGTAAGAAGTTCTGCACATAAATATTCTTACCACAAATGCTTGTCTTCTGGAAGCGACTAGTAAGATCAGTGTTGATTTTTTTTAAATGCCCCAATCTGCCCGCAGATCTTTAAAACACAAGCACAATAGGATATCTCGTCACAATCTGCAGTTGTTTATCTCGACAACGACAGACATTTGCACGTTTAGTCGATAAATTTATTCAGTTTCTACTTTTGAGGTGCTTTGATTAGTTCGATTCAAAGATGCCCCGCCATCTTCTTTACGGGAGGTACCCAAACAAATTTGAAAACGGATGTGTTTTGTTGCTTCGGTATAATTGGTGATGGGTTGTTTTTGTGACAGATGTGGAAACTAAAAAAAAACAACTGAAAAAACAATACAAGATGTTGCATGTTGGAGCTGCATATGAATGTGTGTGTGAAAAAAAAAAAAAAAAAACATGCAGGGTCTCTTTAATTGTATGGTTTTCTTCCAGACCCGCGGCTGACACAAACAGGCAGCCTGTTTAATGGATGAGAAGAGCAGTTGAGAAGACGGCCTGTCACTTCTGATCACTTTGCCTCAGCTCTACAGCAAAATTTATCACTTGTCTGCTATTACCCCTCAATTTTAACTTGAGTTCTTGCGCCGTTATCTTAAATAATTTATTTATAGATTAGGGAAACATGTAGAGAGCCCCTTATTATTTATACACATGACCCCTTTAAGTAACAGATTTACAAAAGATTTGCATCTACATAGCATAATATGGCTGCTGTTTATGGAGGAAAATTATAATTTTCACATTAAATTTGACTTCTTTTGTTATTGTAGTCAGGCTTCATTCGCTTCAATTTATTTTTATTCAGATATTTCTAAAATAAATATATTAATTAGAATAATTTATTCTCCTGTTCTGCAGTTCACTCTATTATACCTAAGAACAATAGCGTGGAACATAAAACACAGATATTGTGAGCTTTTTGTACGGTTGAAACAGTGGGATTCCATGTTATTATCCTACCTCCCATTACAGTGAATTGGTGTGCATTGTTATTATTTGTCATCATATGCTAATTACACATCATTAATGTTAGACCTTAATGGCCCCTAGAGTGGGTAATAGGCTGTAAGGCTGAGCTGGCTGCTTGCTGGAAATCTGGGTCTGGGGGGAGCAAGCACATGCTAATGAAGCTGAGACCTTTTATCTTTGCAGATTAAAAGGGAAAAGATCACAACCCTCAAAATAAGCGATTTGACATCTGTAATTGGAAGAGACAACAAGCTTTTGTTCTATTACAAGGAACAGGAGGCGCCAGACTTGGTGTATAAATCTCTCTGGCGAGCTTTACTCCCTCAGTGCGTTCAGTCAGTTAGCCAAATGAAATCTCACTGCTGCTTTCATGCTTTTAGCTGCAGTTAGACAGAAGATGGAGTGCTGCTGCTTCCAAAGCGGCGCTGAATCTGTGATCAAGCTGCGTACATGTGTGCGCATGGTGCCTTAGCCTTTACAAATTAATGGAAGCCCCTCCATGTGGAGTTGGAATACAGAACAATGACCGTGTCAATTATTTGGAGAATATTGAGAGCTGCGATCACACAGAGGACCGAAGTTGTCTGCTGGTTTGTTGCAGTGATCCTGGCAAAGTAATGCCGAATTGCCAAGGTCAGATTAGTGAGGCTCGCTTTGTAGTGAGGTGTAAAGGAGTGACTGAGTGGGCGCATCTGGCCTGTTCCAGCAGGACTAGCTCAGAGCTGGGGCACACAGCAAAGTGACAGCTGGTCCAGCATGGCTCCATGTTTGACCCCCAGCTCCATGTGTAGTCCCAGGCAGCCCACAACACTCCTTACCCCCAAAGACATGCACGGCATCCTGAACACCTGGTGGGAAGGAGCACACCTCGTAGCCTAGGGCCTAGTTGTGCTTGCACCGGGTTAGGGAAGGGGCTGAACAGTGGGAGGCTGGATTTCAGGGTCTGTGACCCACTCTTGCTTTGACACCTCAGATACCCAAAAGGCCCAGAAAGCAGGGGGCCTGCTGACTGCCCATTTGCTCAGGTTCTGAGGTCCAAGCAAAGAGGTCCTGTCATCACAAAATGACTCAGCTGGAGGCCATAGGTGCAATGACCTACATCTATCCTTAAAGAACAATATGGAGGGCATCATCGGTCTGTTTACTTGAGCCGACCTCCACCGACTGCACAAAGATTTGATGTCACAGCTCTCTACTCCTGGTGTGAACTACAGGAAGGGGGTTGACAGCCCTCTAAAAGGCTTACACTCCCTCAAATAACTAAATATAACAGACTGGGGGTTATAAAGCATTTACACATATAAGCTTAACATTATGACCCCCTGACTAATAGTGCATTGGTCTCCATTTTGCTGCCACAACCTGTCTGGGCACTGACTCTGCTAGACCCCCGAAGGTGTGCTGTAGTATCTGGCACTAAGATGTCAGCATCAAATCCTTTAAGCAGGAGTCTCAGTGGATTGGGATTGTTTTTCTTGCACATCCTGCAGATACAAGATTAGATTGAGATCTTGGCAAGTAGGAGGCTGAGTCCACCCTACAAACCTGTTGTTAGTTTAACTTTGATAAAAGGCCACAATGACAGGGTGCACAACAGCAAACTGTGATGCTCTGTGGATTCTGACACGTTCCTATCTGAACCACCATTGACTCCTTCAGCATTTCCCTACTTGAACCACTTCTCATAGATACTGACCACTGCAGACTGTGAACATCCCACAAAAGATGCAGCTTGGAGAATCGCTCTCACCCAGTTGACATGTCATCACAATTTGGCCCTTGTAAAACTTGGTAAAATCCTTATGCATTTAACACATCGACTTTAAAGAACAAAGATGTTAATTTGCTGCCCCACATATCCTATAAGGGTTAGTTCTAAATTTATATATGGTTATAAAGTTAGGCCTGGTTGGTTTTTAAAAGCTTTGTTAACTGTATTTATGCATTAACATTAAGTTCATCACTTATAGTTGTTGCTTATATAAATTCAAACACCAACTCCTTACCCAAAGATGGGCATATGAACTCTTAATCTTAATCTCATAACCGCCTTCCTGATGAAGCACTACAGTCATCTCAGGAAAATAAGTTTAAATAAATAAATGTAATCATTATTTCTCTTTTAGGTTTTCTTTTCAGAGATTCTTTTTTGCATTTAACAAAGTGTCTAAGACTGATTGCAAACCTCAATAACGTTAGCAAGAAGGGTGCAGTTTTCCTTACAATGCTAATGTTGGCATATGGTTTGTAGGCTTTGATTGGGCAGCAGGGCAATTTCAGTTATTTTTTCTGCTAAATCAAAAGCTTTAATTGAAATTACAACTTCCTTGTCTTGGTTTTTACCTGAAAGAATAATAAAATATTTTAGGAGAGCCTTTTTTTAATTTAGCAAATATATTTCTATTTATTTACAACCAGGCATATTATTATTATTTGATTTTTTTGCCCTCTACAGTCCCTAAATAACCAATTGTTGTATTGCTTCTTAGTACTAATTCATGTAGACTTGTTGGACTGGGCCCCTCCACTTTACTGGCCACTCAGTTGCCACTTAGTATTCTTTATTTCCTCCATCAGCTCATTTTATCTAAAAATAGGTTAATCATTAAGAAACTTGATACTTTAAACAACTAAAGATGTTATTAATGTTGCAAATACATTTCGTTAAATTACTGGTTTATTTATTTGTTACTGTTATTAAGAGAAAGAAATGTTATAATAACAGATTATTGTTGCTATTAAGGAGAAGAACTGGTCTTAATGCTATTCATGCTGATGCTCTATCTGTTTGGGATTAGCTACTGTAGTATTGTTAATAAAATATATATTTTGAGAAAAAACAACTCTAATTAAGGATGTTTGTAAACCCAAAAAACTAACAGCAGGGTTGGCATTGTCACATTTGGCGTTTATGTCATGTATTTTTGCTCTTTGTTTCATGAAAGTATATAAATATACATTTCCATTATTATTGCATAAATACCACAAAATATGGTGATTAAAACTGTGATAATAAATTTACACATCGCCCATCCCATAAACTGCTGAATTGGATGTGATTTTTTAAATTGTTTACATTAAAGACCAAAATTACTCAGACCTGGCCAGATTTAGATTTATAATAATCTTTTAATTTTACCAAAATGTTTTGTCTGAACATTTCAGAGTGGCCCAACCAGAGCCCTGACTTGGTACTACTAAAGAATCTGTGAAAGAAGCTAAAGATTAGGGTGATGGCAAAGAGCCGTCCAACCTCAAAGACTTGCTGCTCATCACTAAAGCTAAATTGTGATTGCTACATTGCCAACAAAGGCTTTTTCACTTTTTATTAAAGGGTATACATTATTATTATTTTCCACATGCAATTTTGTTAAAATGTAGATAAAAACAGCTTTTAAAAAAATTATACCACTTTTACATAGCTTTATTATATTTTGGGAGATGCTTGTGTTAACTCCAATCAGAAACAAACTTTCTGGCTGAATGAAAAAAACTTTAAAACTAAATCGTCCAGAATACGTTTGGACCTAACTGTATAAAGATGGTATATTTGCAGATCTACTTGTCTTGTACAGGTCTGCACTCACATTTTGCAAAACTAAAAAATAATTGTGTATTTCTTTACGATGGATGTTTTATGTCTGAAAGCAGAAAAAATATTTGCAAATATGTCGTCCCCATCATGTAGGTTTTTTTAATAACTGCAAGATTAGGGTCCAGTAGCAAAAGCAGTGATGGTTCTGTCATAAATCTCCTTATTCTAGTCACAGAACCTTCAGTTCTGATAGTTTCACTCTGATCAAAATCCATATATGTTTTTTAAATATTTCTTCAACACTATTAAAAGCTGAATTGTAGAGAAAAACTGAGAAACTGAAATGTCAATACGTTTAATTATTGCTAGTTATCACAATTACCTTCTCTTTGACTTAAGCATGTATGTAATAAGAGTATTCTTGAGTGCCCCAGAGAAATGTGAAAGGTCAGATGTCAGTTTTAATATGACTAGAGCACCTCTAATGAAACGCTGTTGCAATATGTGTTGAATACGAATGCATTAATTTTTTAAATGTCTTTCATATCTGGAGGCGCCTCTGCCTTTTTAACTGGGATAATTTGACAGCAGCCCCCTGCCTTCCTCTGACAGCTTTGAGGAGCTGGGGCTCGGCACCTGCGTCCACCCAAGCATTAAACCTCAGATCCTGAACTCTCCTCACAAATGAACTGTCAGATCATTACTGCGCGTGATGCAATATAATCTGTCTCAGAATTAGCATTTGGCCAAGTCCACACCATCTTTTTTTTTAGCTCATCTCTTTCCTCATACATATAGCCCCCTCAGAAGGTGGTGGTTTGAATATGCATCTCTCCACATTTCCATGAGGGACCCACGGGAAGTACAGGCAGAGAGCAGCTTTCAGCATTAGCATGTCAGGAGGGAAGGGTCCTCTTCGTTCAGGGTCCCTCTGCAGATGCTCTGCCTCACTTGTTCATTACAATTGCATTTCATCAGCTTGATGATGTCCACATGTCAATTGGGTGTGAGGATTTTGCACACAAAGGAGCCTCTGGGAAAAGGACTTCGCTGGCTAATCAGCTGATTATCATACCTCAAATGGGGCTGTAGTTCTCGGTTACAAAACGCCAGCCAGAAAGAACGATGGTGCAGCAGACAGGCAAGCGATGGCTGAGTCCAGATCGGAAGGCAGCGAGCGAAGCTGATTAAACAAGCTCACTCTTATGAACACACACACACTGAGGAATGCAAAGTAAGCAAACAAAACGCAACCCAAGCAGGAGACAGAAGATAGCTTTAGAATATTTATAATCACAGTTTTTTTCTCTTATGATCTATTGGCCATTTAAGTGGGACTACCACATATTATATTGTTTTAATTTTTTTTATTTTTAATATTCGGATAATGACTTAAAAAGCTCTGTAATTGGTGGAAGAGGTGGCCTTATGTTAGGGGGGTAATTAAAAACGCACCAATCAATCAGTCGTGTTGAGTCTATTGGAATTGCCCATTTTTCCATTGATCCGCTCTGATCCTGTGATCAGTCTGTCAAATACTGAAATATCTACAAACAGTTTATTATTCCAATATATTAAATGCATCTAAACTAGGAATTGCAATCACTTTTGGACTACGGATGAATCAACTAACAATATGAATTTAATTGCATTTTTTAAGTTTAATCAACATATCCGACATGTTTTTAATGCCAGTGTAGACAAAAGTTACATTTATTTAATTAACAAAGCCTTACAATCTGCCTTGTTGACAATGTTACATAAAGACATTTTCTGGGGCTCAAATTCTGTCCCATTTTAAAATTTTAGAGACATTTTCTGAGAATAATCCCAGATTTATGTCTGACTTTTGTGTGGCATGAGTGATCTGGTTGATGTCATGTTTGATGTCTGTGTGTAGATTAGAAATGCAGGCACTGTGACTGATTGAGTGTGCCAAAGGCTCTAGACCTCTGTGTAATCTGTAATCTGCTATGGCTTCTTAAAATACACAAATACGAATAATGAATTTTCACTGAACGGCTTTCAAATCTGCTTCAACATCAGCATGGGGACAATGTGGTAATTATTCCATTTTCTGTTGGCTTCAACAATGCTACTTCCATCATTTACCTACACCATATTTTTTCTCTTTTATGTGCTACACTTCTAGAAAAAATGTCTGAATTGCTCAAAATACAAATCAGTAGATACAAACTCAAAGAAAACTGCAAATCGGTATCAGCCAGGAAATGTTTGATTGGTGCATCGCTAGGAACCATACATCCGTCTTACGCAGCCAGATGTTACACAACATTGTCCTTATAAGAAAAGAAGAAAAGATTAAACACATTTTTAAGAACATATGAAACTGCATTTTAAAGAATCTGTAATCTGCTAATCAGTCCACGTTTGACCAATCTGCATTTTAGAGTTTCTATGATTTCTTCCTACCCAAAAGCTTGAAATTAATAGTTTGTGCTAACAAATCTTTCATTTCTTGTCTATCACAGTTTTTTACCTACCTAATACCCAAGATGCTGGATTCAGTTTGGTGGAGACTTCTTCGAGGATGGTGTTGTCAGTCCGCCCAAAGAGAAACCTTTTTTAACTGACTATGTCAACAAAACAGGGAAACAATTCAACAACTGCTTCCTTTCCCACTTTAAATCAAGAGTCTGTGCTATTGCTACAACAGGACGTAAAGCATAAAGCACTCCCATACTTCTCATAAAAACAGCTTACCCTGTTCTAAAAACTCATGTTGAGATTTTGCAATATCTCTAATCTCTTGTTAGTCCTCTAGTAAATATTTATAATATTTGTGTCACGTCAAATAGAGAGACCCCATTGCTCTGCTGATTTCATAATTAAGAGCAACGCTTCATATGTTTGAAGTGGTATAAATGCTTGCTTGTCATTATGATCATTTGCATTACTGCACAACTGTACATTTTAAAGCTACATCTGTCCACCCCAAACCTGTGTGGTGATGCTTTCGTTTTTATTTTTTGAAGTTGTTAAGTAATAAAAAAAATAGCAATCTACAGCAAGGTGACAATCTTTTTCAAATGATGAGGGAAATATTTCAATTAAAATCTTTCTTTATTTGTCCTTCAGAAATTCAGCGTATCTGAAGCTAAGTGAATAAAATCCACTCAACTACCTACATTAACACTGTAATAACCAATATGATAACATTTTTATTACAAATTATATTGTAATACAAATATAAGACTTAATGCTAATCAGATCCGTTTAGGTTTATTTGGTTTGTTGGAAGCAGGGCTGGGTTTAGACTTTGAAAATTTCTCAGAGTCACAATTAATGAAACCAAGTCCTAAAGACCACTGAACACAACCTGAAAGACAGAAAAAAGAGGAATCCAAAAAAAAAAAGATTCTATGAATAACAACTTTTAAACAGATTAAAGTACAAAATAAATTATTTCCCTTTATAGATAAAACTGTATATTTCCATTCAGTTCAGTTTCTTCATCTTCTTCTTGTTTATCGATGCGATTGTTTTTAACTTTAAGGGAAGAACAAAATGCAGATTATGTAAACATGAATGTGACCCAAAATACGTGCACCCACATGAGAGAACAAATCTTTTATTTAAGATGTTATTTGACAGCAACTATTTGTAATTTGAAAATGTGAAAATAGTCTGCACTAGCTTGCAAACATTGACAGAAAATAGCTCTACGGTTACATCATTTTGCTGGCAAAAGGTCAGCTTTTATTGTTCATTATAGAATAAGTAGGTCTATGAAGACAAAGAAGTAACATAGTTTTGCTCTGTCAGGATCTTAGCACCTCTACTATCCTACCATCACAAGCAGAAACATGTGGTGTTTTCTGAATGATACTAAGCTTTTAACTGGAAATGAGTCGTTGGATAAAAAACTTGTGTATAACTCAACAATGAAATGGTTCACCGAAGACAAAATCAACCTTAAATGAAATTATCTGAAACTTGCTTTGTTCTATTTATGTGGGTTATTATTTTCTAATAACATTTTTTAATTGTTTTTATAATCTGCATCTACTCATACTTAATGAAATCCATGTGCTTACGAGGAAAGTGCAGTTGTGAAGCTCACTCGCAATGTTCAAAATATGTAAGCAGTCGTCACAAATGATACCTTTCTGTGTTACATTATCACATCACTACTTAGTATCATAAATAGTAAACTATAAAGTCAAAATATTGAGGACTAAGAAGAGAACTTCCACTTTCCACTGATCATTGACTGTATCAAATTAATTGGATTAAAGGATTTGGAAAAATGGCATAGATAATTTGTATAAAACAAATCAACTGTATTTCTAAATTAAACCGTACAAAAACAGGTTTATCATCAAATTCAATTGTATATGATTTTTACAGCATTCATAACATGCTATTCATGTTGCTGTGAAGGAATGTCTTTTTTGTTACAAGCTTCTTTTGTTTGAATGGAGATCAGCAGCCACACACAGTTGAAGTGAAGTCACAAGTGACCTGAAAGCCCAATTATAAAGTCTGCAATCTGCATTGTTCTTGGAGCGAAAAACAATCAATGTGCTGAAGGCATATCCCCATCAGAAGACCTAATGATGTCTTTCTGGACCACAGCCTTGCACACTGCATAGTAATCTTCTGCTAATTAGGTTTATAATGCCTAGGCAGGCCTCCGCATCAGCACAATTCCAGGGAGGACAGCCAACTTATTTATTTATCTAAGACTGGTTTATTGTTATAGTGGATATAATTAAAGCAAAATTATTGAGTTTATTGGAATCAGTGGTGCACAGTGCAAGCGTGCACACTTTAGATATGCTTTTAAACACAAACTCACTTAAACTTAGATGCAAAAAAAGTATTTTATGAGCAAAACAAATAATAACAAAGAGACACCGCTTTCAGCAGATTGGAGTGTCATTAACAATAAGGAGTATGTAAGATTTAAAGATGTTTCTGCTGCGTAACTGCTAAAGCATCACTTGTGCTCCCAATGTTTAAAACCTTTGACATTTTTCCTCCCAGAATGTCACGTTAAAACATCAGATTCATTGCTTAAGCCAAGTGATTTGTGTTAAACAACTCAGAATATTCACCACCCTCCACATCTGGGCAGTCATTGGTACATCCTGGATGGGTCAGCAGTACATCATAGGAAAACAACCATGCACAAACACACTCATATGTAAGGCAATTTAAAAAGACCAGTTAACCTAACAGTGATGTTTCTGGTCTGGGGGAGGATGCTGGAGTACCAGGGCAGAACATGCACAGGGATAACATGCAAACTCTGTGCAGAAAGACCCAAGGTTGGGATTCGAAACCGGGACCGTCTTGCTGCAAGGCAACACCACTGCACCACCAAGCACCCCTGACACAGTTCCAATCATTTTAAACTTTCCAGTTGTTGCTCCGACTGTACTATTGGGCAAGCCTTGGCGTGTCTGTTTTTTGTAGCCATTTGCTGATGAAGCCGGAAGATGAACACAAATAGCTAGGAGGAGTCCCGTCAGAGATGCAAGAAATCTTGTGCCGATAATTAAAAGTCCCTGGAAAATTTGATCACCTCAGCAAAAGGCAAGTATAAATTACCAAATGCTTCAGTTATAATTAATCTATAGAAGTTGTTAGGTGCAAACATAATTACGTCCCCACTGATTTGCTTACAATAATTTCCCTACATGGGATTTTTCTCCCAACTCAATAAATGTACTGAACTTAAAGGTTGAATTTTATTCATATTTTTTGTGAAAAAATGTTTGAAATAAAATGCTGTAAACAGCATTTTTTCACACCTGCCTAAAATGTTTGCAGAGTACTGTGTATAAAATTGCTTTGCTGGAATTTATTTCACAGTAGTTATTCGGGATATCAACAAATGTGTCATCCATGATTTTGTTTGCTTCTGTGATAAAAGACAAATCTGTTCAAAAGCTTTTTTATGCATCAAAGGGTGCTGATAAGGGTGCTATATTTCTAGAAAAATGGTACAGCAAACATGCTTGTAGTGAACAAATACCTAATCAGATGAAAAATTTAAAATAGTCCCAGTAGTTTATGCAAATCAAATGCAAAAAACAACTCATAAAGTTGTTTTTTTAACAATACAGTATTAACAGCAGCAGAAAACACCACATTTTGCTGCGAGAATATATTTAAACTTATAATAGGTGGATTTGATGCTTCAGCTTCTGAGTAAGGATTAATTAGAAATGCGGAAATACACAATACAATACAACTAAATGACTCAACATAACACAGCCGTACTAATGAACTGGCAATAAACAAGAGCCAAGCTTAGAAAAAAAAAAACATAGAAGAATGATAAACCAATGGAAAAATCTGCAAGGAAGACACATTTTTATTTGCACTTTTAAGGCATTGTTACACTTTTCCCATCAAACCTTTAATATTCTTGTAACAGATGTAAATGTTGATAAATTTAATTATGTTTTCTTCTTCTTCGCAAGGTAATCTTTTCATGACAAATTACAATCATGTTTTTGGTGGCTTGACTGAGTACTGCCGTAGGCTTAGGCAATATATTACTCATATCATGCAAAGTAAAAACAGAAACATTTTTCAACATTTCACATTGTCAGAATTTAAAGAAAATCTAGAAGGAAAATCCAGAAAACTTCAAAGTTAAAAGCATGCAAATCATTAAGAAGCCATGAGGTTTTCTTCTAGACCATCTGATTTGGTGCACTTTCTCCAAAAAAAACAGACTTTACTCAGCTTTGAATTTTTAAAATACAAACTTGTAACCTCAAAGTTTTTGGAAACTCTGTGTGATGTGTTCTTTTATTATTTACAGATAAAGCATTTAAATGATCATGTCCATATGAAACAGAGAAACATACTGCACCAAAGCAACGCTGACCCATCAGGACCTGAACATGTTGCCCTGTGGTTTCTGGCACAGGGACATTGGCAACAGACCACTTTAGGTTGCAGGGTGGGACCTCTTTAGGTTGTTGTTATGCTGTATTCAGCATGAGCTCAACGGAATGGAAAACTAGTGACTTTAGTGATCCAGTTATTGCTTTTGGCTCTTTTTGTCTTCTCTGAGCTGTTCACAAAAACTTTTTCTAAAAAGGCAGAGAGACAAAAGATGTCATTAAAGATAATATTTGCCAACCAGGGTTTTGTTATACAGTCAAGGCAATCATATTAATACCAGCCTCTAACTCTTCCTATTGCAATATAGCATTGTATCATGATTATTAATGATATATGATTGTACTATCAAAGATCAATTGAGTAAATAGATCAGAAGTTAAGTGGGGCCTGCAGTGATTAAGATATTCTGGTTTGTGATCTCCTGGATGACTCATTTTGGTAGACCAGTTGCTCCGAAGTTTCACCACTGTTTCGTGTTTTCTCCATGTGTGGATACTGGTTCTCACTGTGGTTCAGTGGAGTACCAAAGCCTTACAAATAGTTTTGTAACCCTTTCCAGACTGATAGATGTCAATAAATTTGTCTCTCATCTCATCTGGAATTTCTTTAGATTGGGAGTGATGTGTTGCTTTCTGAGACCTTTTAGCCCACTTCATGCAGTCAGAAAAGTCCTCTTTGGGTAATTTTGGAGTCTACGGGTGGTGCAGTGGTGCTGCCTTGCAGCAAGCAAGGCAGCACCACTGCACCACCAAGCAGAACTGTTTACATATAGATAACATAATTCTTTACCAGATCCTAAATGATCTTACTGTACAAGTATTTAAAAACAACCAAAATGTTCCATGCAAGTTGATCAAATAATATGATTATAATTGGCACTGATTAAGAGGTTCTTACTCCTGAACAGTTAAGGATATTGCGCTAAATAAAATAAGTTTTACTTCTTCACAAAACACAAACACAACACATATTGAAGTATATCATTGCACTGATGCTCTTAGCTTCGCTCAGGAAACTCAAAAGTTTTTTTTCATGGAACTTGCTGTATGGTCTTTGTCTCTTCTCTGAGAGGTTGGTAGCTGTCCACTTTTTCCTGGCAGACTGTTAACTGACAAGCTTCGAGCATTTGGCAAGATGTTATCATGCAGCAGAGCTCAACTACGGCTCTGACAGCACACAGCACCTGCCAAAAGGATCTTCATACCTCCACTATCTGCCGTGAGTGAGCAATGCTCTCCACTGAGGGAGCTGTTTCAGTCTCCCTCATGTTGGGATTTTTCGACTTGTTCCTGTGTTTCTTTTGTCTTTGATTGGACAGAGGAGAGTCTGGAGATACTTTCATGGATAATGAGACACCGGACAGAAGCTTTATTTGTTTCCCAAGCTAAGATCTCCATCGCTTTCTTGGCAGATGGGCTGAATCCAGAATGGCAAGCTGTCATTGTTGTGTTTTCCTAATAACTGCTTGGAAATTTTGCCAACTATTCAGTAACATTTTCTTTTTAATGCAAAGAACAAAAGGAAGTAAAAGACTTACCTCTGCACTTAGGTGCTGATTTAATCCTCAAGAGATTCTCAAGTGTTTCCTTTCTTTTTGTACTGATGCAATCTAGACACAGCTGAGGAGGTAGATGAGAAGACTTTAATTTGCTCCCCTTTCTGCTTCAGTCACTTTGAACTTAAGGTCTTATGTCTAATGCAGTTGTGACCATGAGAGGTAAGCCTGCGTAAGTCCTCAAAAGCTAGCTTCAATGTGTCTAAGATTAACACATCTTCTGCGTCTGGAAGTTCAGCAGCAGTGGGGAAGACCCTGGCCTTGGCGACAGGAAAGCCGGACATAAAAGTATTTTAGAATCCACACTCTTCCTCATGAAAGTCTCTGCCATAATTAGAGCCATAATGGCAACTGAATATAGTGCAGGTTAATGAAACTCTGTGTCTGCAAGGGAAAGAGGGGCTTTTGAGTAAAGAAAACAGTGGGGTTCTGCCACAAGCTCGATGATAGCAATTTTCAGAGTGAGTTATGTTCTGTATCCGGGGATGCAGCAAACACTAGGAGCATGTTTTGTTCTTAAATGGGGTATAGTTTTCCATTTCCCACCCATTAATATGCATAGAATGGCTAATGAGGCTGAACCAACTAAGATAACAAGATTCTGAGGCTGCAGCACTGCTGACTGCATTAACGGTGTACGACTTTGTGGCTGGGCATTTGTCTCAGGATGCTTTTGGACATAAGTACAAACTGGAAACTTAAAGCTGCGTTCTGCAGCAGAGGAATGCAAAGAAGTTCATAAAAGCCTCTCTTGAAAACATATCTTTATCCCATGAGATCATCTTAATTTTTTTTTTTTACATTTAAATCTGTCCATTCATTATGATCCATAGAAACTTGATTCATTATTTAGGGTGTATTAATAAAATATAAATCTTTACAGTGTTGGGCCTTCCTAAACTTTGGGGTTTATGGTATTACCATTACTCTACAGAGGTTGGCGATGTTGTATATTTACTGCGTTTATTTTAGGGTATTTCCAAACTGATACATTTTGAATATTATTTTATTTGATTGAAGATGCAACAAGCAACGTTTTTCTCTAAAACTGTATCTAACAATTTAACAAAGCCACCTGAGCAAGAGGTGAAAAGATAACAGCTTCTAGTTCTTGATGTCACCCCTGAAGGCTGTTTTTGTTAAAAAAAATATCCCCCTACCAGGATATTCGCCATTGCTGGGTCAACTTGCTTCTTCACCATTTTATACCCATATTTCATGCACTTGCGCTGCAGATTCATCCTTTCCAATGAACATTTCATACCTGCCAAACTTTTTCATACCCAGAACATTGTGCATGAGTTTAATTTTTGCTGCACTTTGGAATTTATATGAATTACTTTGATAAATAGTGACAAAGATGTTAAAGTCCCGCGCATAATTTGATTCAATCATAGATTATTGTCTAAAAACTCTCTATTACCAGTTTTAAAGTTCCTGATCCCTTACAAGCCATTTAACTCTAAAGAAAATCTGACCAATAATGAACCCGATATCAAAATAAAACTACTCTAAGAACCATTATGCTTATAGGTATAATCATCCCCCTGGTGGATATAAATCGACACATGGTTGGCATGAAATGTTCCACTTCATACCTGAAAATACTGGGTGCGAAAGGTCCATGACAGCAAAAGTAAGACATGGCAAAGAGGCCAAATTACACCCATATTCGCCTCATGGGATCTAAGTAGGCAAGAAAGCAGTCAGCAACCTTTCAAGCTGAAAATCCAGATGGAAAGAATCGTTTTACTTCTATTATTTCCATGAACCAAAGAATCGCCATAATATACAGTCGACTCTTCTTTTTCGTCCATTGTGTTACCTGCCAGCTGTTGTAGAAATCTGCATAGAGGACTGCAGGACCATCTGTGGAGGACCAATCCTGCCTTAATTAAGAATATATACAGAAATAAATAAATGATCAATAAATAAATAAGCATACGATTAAATACACAGGAAATGCAGTAAATAAATTAATGTAGACAGTAATTAAATTATTCAATGAGACATAAATGTATCTAATTTAATTATCGTCTTTATTTATTCACCTTTGTAATAATTACCTCATTTATTAATTATCCATTACAATTTTCAACTTTATTTATCAATTAGTTATTTTCAGATGTATTTATTTATTTGTATGTTTTAATATTTTTGTCTGTTCTTCCTTTGCATCTTTTTACTCTTTTTATTTGTTCAATGCTATTTATTTATGCTTGTGCTTTTTACATTTCCGTATGTATTTCTGTCTCATTATGCAAATAAGGAAGGGCTGTGTCTTCAGGCATCAACTTCTGCCTATTGGTTGGTTAGCATTAGTCTGCATAGCTCGAATCTGCATGGCTTTTCCCCACCAAAAAGCATTTAGCAATGGCGAATTTGGCAGGCAGATGTTTGGTGTCCGACCTCTTACCAGCGTTCTAATTCCTATTAGTAGCTTCCCTTAAGGGGTTGGACACCGTCGGAGGTCAGACACTAGGAAGCTGAGGTCGTTGCCTTGGGATGTGGCGCAGGTGCTTGGAGCGGGGCTGCGTGCATGGCTCGTTGTATGGAGATTCAGACCTCTTAAGGGAAGCTCAAATCAGAATCAGCGAATTTGAGCTATGCAGGCTTATGAGTAAAAAAATACAAAGGAAAAATAAAACAGACAGAAAATATTAAAACATACACATAAGTAAATACATTTAAAAATAAGTAACTAATAAATAAAGTTTAAAGTTGTAATGGATAATAGATAAATAAATAAGGTTATTATTACAAAGGTGAATAAATAAAGATGAAGCTAATCAAATTAAATATATACATTTATGTCTTATTGAATAATTTAATTACTGCCAACATTTATTTATTTACTGCATTTTTTGTGTATTTAATCATACTGTGGTAAAATGGATGAAGACCATTTGCCTAGTTCTGGCTAGTGATTTTACCACTTACCTGTGTTCAAGGAACTAAAGGAGGAGGTGCAGCCTAACTTCCTGTATTTGGAGGTTTCAGGGAAGTGATGTCATAGGAGGTACCAGGTGAAGAGGGGAGAAGAAACTGTTAAAGTATTCAGTTAACTTTAGGGTTTTGTTTGTTAGTTTTTATGTGTTAGAGTTAGGATATAATTGTTAAACCGTAAACACAGGGTTGTCGCTAGATAGAAGTAGCTTCAGTGATTTGAAATTATTTATCATGTTGGAATATACCTGTAAAATGGAAGATTCCATTTGAGTTAATGGTGTTTGAAAGGGCATGAGGGTATTTAAGCAGATCAGGAAAGAAGTTAAGGGGGGAGAACCAGGTCAGTGTAGCTGTGTGCACGTGATATTAATTTTGGTTGGTTTGAGTACACTTATGTTTATTTTGTCACTTTCAAGTTTAAGTCATTTTTGTACATATTTTTGGTTGTTCTTTTTGTAAATAAACCACCTGCTACACTGGAGAACATCAGTCTGCTGCCCTTCTTCAGCCACTTTGGCCACAATATACCACAGATACGTTTATTTATTTAATGAGCATTTATTTATTTCTGTATATATTTTTAATTATGGCAGGATTGGTCTTCCATACACCTTGGTAACATACAATAACTTATATATTACCAATTAATTGACTAATATCTATCAGAATTTCATTAAAGCAAAGAGCAAGCAAATATTTCATTAAAAAAAATTACACTTTTATCTTAAATGGAAAGATTATAAGAAGAATCTGCAGGAACTGATAATGACTGATATCCAAAACTAATTCCAATGTCACAGCGGGTAGAGTAGCTGTCTTGCTATGTAAAGGTTTTGTGGGTTTGATTCCAGCCTTATCCTGGGTTGAGGTGTGCTGGGTTCAAATATAAAAATAAGCAGGCATCAGCCGTGGATCAGCTTCCATTACTCTTGACTTCATTCTCGTTCTTCCTCTTCCTTCCCGCCATACAGCATATTACACATACACAGTCAGAGCTCCCCCTTATGGGCTTTTCATGTAATAGCACAACACAACATTTTCCTTTTCCCTGAAGCAATTTCTTACATGTTGCATTTAAACAGAAAAACTCACTGCAGCAAACTAAGTTTGTATTTCAATGAACCAACAGTAATATGAAAAGTACACAAACCGTATTAACTAAGGTCAGAATAGCCCGTTAAATGAATGACAGCATTATAATAAAGTAACATTTTCCCTGGCAACCGTAATCATCATAGTATGAACTATTTGTTTTACTGTATTGTACATTAGCAGAACAGTAGTACATCTTTACTGATCTTAAAGAACACTTATGCCAGTCTGAGTATCAGTGGTTTTCACTTTATCTTACAAAACCTGTTAACCATCTTAGTGCATTTCTAGATCTCTGACTTCTTCTAAGTGCAGCAGCCGATTCATTAATGTTTCCAGGAAGTACAACGTTATCAAATACAGTGTCATTGTTTTGATCTGAATCTGTTAAGGCTTGTTTTGGGAAGTGTGCAAATTTTGAAGCATTCCACTTGCGTCCATCGCTAAGTATGTAAGTGTTTTGTCCAACTTTCTTCATGACAGTCCTTGGTTCCGTAAATCTTGAAGATCCTTTGGGAACGTGCTCAGGTCTGCGAACACGAACAGTGTCACCCACTTTGACTGTTGGTGTTTTAGCTCTCATTTTCTTGTCTGTATAAGCCTTCAATTTATTTTGCTTTGTTTCACCCTTTTTGATTTCAGCATGTGTTTTGCTTTTTAGTGCTACTGGAAGTATGTTCAACTTGGTGCACATTTTCCTGTTTCTCAGTAGCTCAAATGGGGTTACTCCAGTTGTTGCATGAGGAGTAGATCGGTAGTTGTGTAGGAATTCTGTTACAGCTTCTTTCCTTGAAATGTAACTTCTTTCAGAGGTCTGTATACAGTCCTTAAGTACTCTGTTACATCTCTCTACAGCACCATTTGCTTTAGGGTAGTATATACTGGACTTTAAGTGCTGTATTTCTCTTTCCCTCAGAAAATTGTCAAATGCATGAGAAGTAAACTGACTGCCATTATCTGAGACAAGGTACATCGGATTACCTTCCCTACTGAACACAATGGCTAAAAAGCGAATGACAACATCTATAGTGACAGTAGAGGCGAATGCAACCTCAGGCCATTTGCTGTAGTAATCTGTAAGAACAAATCAAATGGTCAAATGGACCCGTAATGTCTATCGCAACTTTTTCCCATGGTTTGCTGTGCAACTCAACTGGTGTAAGTGGAGCAGGAGAAGTTATGGCTACCTTATCACTAAACTGGCAGTTAATACAGGAAGCAATGACAGAATGTACTAGATTGTCCAATTGTGGCCACCAGAACAGTTCACGCAGTCTCTGCTTGGTACGGACTATGCCTTGGTATCCCTCATGTGCCAAGTCAACCACTCTGGCACGTAATGAAACAGGAACAATTAGTCGATCTGTCCCTCTCAATATCAGTGAACCATGAATTGACATCTCATCTCGTACCTGAAAGTATGGAGCAAGGTTCTCAGGCAGACCTTGTTTGCATTTGGGCCAACCTTTTTGAATATGGTTGCGCAGTAGTGACAGTTTTGGGCAGGTTTCACTGGCAGATGTGAACTCTGGAAGAGAAATGGCACATAGTGATTCTCTGAAAACAGCAGCAATCATGTCAGGTTCCTCTGTCGCCTCATTCGCAGCAGCTAATGGCAGTCTGGACAGGCAGTCAGCAGTGACGTTTTGGTGTCCTGGACGGTAAGTGACATCATATGTGAAGCACAGCAGTCGAGCAGACCATCTGGCGATCCTCAGTCAAGCACGGCCAGAACCTTTAGAAGCAAGTAAGGTCGTAAGTGCTTGATGATCTGTACGAAGGACAAAGTGACGATCCCAGAGGTAGGTTCTCCACCTTTCCACAGCCCAAACGCAAGAACTTCACGTTCAACCGTGGAGTACTTGCGCTCAGCAGAAGAGGGTGTTATAGATGAGAAAGTGACAACTCTCTCATTTTGATCTGAAGGCAACTGAGTTAAAACCACACCCAGTCCATAAGCCGAGGCATCAGTAGTGACATAGATTAGTAACTTAGGGCCATAAAGAGCAAAGGCAGAACTATTGACTATCAGTTCTTTAAGCAAGGTAAAGCTAGATTGTGCTTATGTTGTCCACTTGAAGTTTAAATCTGTGGAGTCTCTGAGCACTGCACGTAGTGGTTCAATGACAGTTGCAAAATCTGGAATGAACTTACTGTACCACGATGCAAGTCCAAGGAAAGATCTCAGAGAAGACGTATTGTGTGGAGCTGGAGCATGAATCACAGCAGTGATCCTGTTCTGCTCCGGTTAAAGACCTTCCTTTGAAATGATGTGACCCAGGTAGTTGAGTGAAGATTGATTGAACTTGCATTTATGCATGTTTAGCTTGAGTCCAGCATCAGTCAGGGTTTGGAGAACTCTCCGCAAGTTTTCATCATGTTCTCTTTGTATAGCGCCATAGCAAATGATGTCATCCAGGTATGCTTGTACGCCTGGCAAATCTGCAAGGATGATTGACATAATTTTTTGAAAGGCAGATGGGGCAGACGCTAAGCCAAATGCAACTCTGCAGAAACGAAAAAGTCCATCATGAGTAATAAATGCAGTAATATCACGACTTTCGGGATGCAAAGGCAGTTGGTGGTAGGCAGAGGCTAAATCAATTGTGGAAAAAAACAGTACCCCCACGTAGATTCAAGAATAGTTTGTCCATGTGTGGTAATGGATGGCAATCAGCAACAATGACTTTATTGGGCTCCCTTAAATCAACACACATGCGTGGTTTTCCACCATCTCTTATTTGTGTCACGACTATGGGAGAAACCCAAGGAGAAGCATCAATCCTTTCAATAATGCCTTTATCCTGGAGATCTTTGAGCTCCTCTGAAACAGCTTGTCTTACTGAAAATGGAATTCTCCTGAGGTTTTGTTGAACTGGAACAGAATTTGGCAATATATGTACTTTATGAACGAAGTTTTTAGCATAGCCTACTCCCTGAACTGACATTTCTGGGGCACTTTCAGGTACACTTTTTGGTACGGCTGGTTGAACCGTAAAAGTAGGAGGAGTAATAGTAGTAACGATTTTTTTGTCCTTCGAGTTTCATTTGTAATGCTTGAAACAAATCTAAGCCAAGGAGAGCAACACCTGACTCAACCACAACTAGAGTACCTGCAGTAGAAGGATTATCATGAGAAATTGTAGCTTTTAAGCACCGTTTTACAGCAATTTTCTCTTTCGCATAGGTGACAAGGCCAAATGTAGGTTCAGTTAGCGTACATTCTGAAAAGTAGGTGTGGTAAATGTTCTCTGGTATAATGGACACGGATGAGCCTGTATCCACAATCAGCTCAACATCTTTGCATTGTCCATTAACAGTCACTTGAACTGTGCAGAGGATCTTGTCTTGTACAGTATTGTTCATGTAAAGAACTGTGGGCTTATTAATAACCACTTCATGTACTGCCTTTTGAGTTGAACGACATACTCGTGAAAAATGTCCGACTTTACCACATTTATTGCAGGTAATTTTAGCAGCAGGGCATATAGGGTTGTTAGCAAGGTGGTTGGAAGATCCACAGCAAAAGCAGGAACGGCGGTCACTTGCAACTTGAATCGTGGCAGGAGCAAAATCCGGCGGCTTCTTCTTCATGTCCCAGCTGCGGCTTTGCTTTGATTGCATTTGTATGGCCCTTACTGGAGCGGAAGCGCCAGCAGCAGAAGCATCGGACAGAACGTTAGCATCTCTTAATCCACTTTCAATTTGCAACGCTAATGTAGTAGCTTTAGCAAGTGTTAGGTCCAGTTCAAGTAATAGCCTGTCTCTTATGCGAGTGTTAGCAACATGCTCGATCAGCTAATCATGTAGCATTTGTTCCTCCATGTTGCCAAAATCACATGTAGCGGCCAACTCCCGTAAAGAAGCCAAGAATTGATTTACCGTTTCATCTGGTCTCTGCTCTCTTTGTCGAAACTTGTGACGTTTAGCAATGACGTTCGCCTTTGGCACAAAATGTTCCTTTAAGGCAGAAATAGCAGCAACAAATGTATCTCCGGTATTCGGCAGGGTGTAGAAAAGCCTTTGGCACTCCATTCCCAGGGCATGAAGTAGAACCACGCGCTTTCTGGCGTCAGGCCAGCCATCCCCCGACGCAGCTATAACCAACATGTAGTTTTCAAATATATTTAGCCATGTTGTAAATGGTATTGCTGGTTCCCCCGGGCATGGCATGAATGGAGCAGGTAAAGGCACAGAAATAGACATCCTCGTCACCAATGTTGAGGTGTGCTGGGTTCAAATATGAAAATAAGCAGGCATCAGCCGTGGATCAGCTTCCAATACTCTTTACTTCGTTCTCGTTCTTCCTCTTCCTTCCCAACATACAGCATATTACACATACTACACAGTCAGAGCTCCCCCTTATGGGCTTTTCATGTAATAGCACAACACAACATCCTGCCACATGTCGATGTGCCTCTAGGCAAGGCACATCTCCCTAAGTTCTAATGACCTGAGTATCAGTGTATGAATGTTTGCACATTTGTAAGTGTGATTAGGTGAATGTGGCCCTAGTGTGAAGCGCTTTGAGTGGTCGGTATGACTAGAAAAATGCTATATAAATTCAATCCATTTGCCATTTATTAAACTAAGATATGTTTACTAATGATTTGATTAGATTAAAAAGCCAAACAAACAAACAAACATAAAACGAAGATATTAGTGTTATGTCTACTCAACAAGCTATTAGTACTGCGAAGAGGGAACCTTTTATGAGTTGTGAATTGAAAATTAAAAATACTATCATCTAGACTGAATAAGAATCTAACTTTTATCAAAATTTACCAATCTCTCTGGAGTTTAAAGAAAGGGAGCCTAGAAAGCGGAGATCTTGTCAGAGAGGGTGACAAAGTAACACAAATAAAAAGCGAGGATGAATTCAAAGTTTTGGAACCATGTTATCATTGATCTGTCAGCTTTAAATACTAGAACAGACTCCGAGGAAACAACAGAGTGCCTTACTGTTGTCCAAATTCGTGGTGTTGGCTAACTCAGGCTAACTCCAGGTCTGTGGTCTCCCACTGTCGCCTCTCTCAGCTCAGCTGAAGGGTAACCTCTGGACAAACAACTGTTGTTCTGTCTGGAGATCTACTCTGAATGGTAAACTGTCTGTTCTGGCCCAATTTGGTGGTTGTCTTGGTACTTCTTTAGTTTGAATTTGGGCCCAGTTGGACACAAAGAAAAAAAAACATTACAATAGCTACAAACTGATGTTGAGCTTGAATCCTATGCCTGAGTGAAAAACCAAAAACCTTGTGCAGCCTCGCGAAAACAGACAAAAAACTCTGTGCAGTGCAGAAAACAATGCTAACTAAAACATGTAGCACAACCGAATCTCATCAGCGTGATCAGTTCTGATTCTGATCAGCTCTGTGTTCTGTGCACTGCAGTCAACATGGCTGACTCATTGTTTACAAATATGACTTGCTTATTGCACTCTTTCTACAAAACAAAAGGTGTCACTGTTGAGAGAATACCCTTACGCAGAAGCAGAAAAGTTACCAGAGACATAAAACACATTTAAACCTATCTTTGCATAACCAACATTGTATTTACACAACTTTAAAATCAGAATCGAAGTAATACTGTCGCCCAAGCCTATTTTAATATGAATGATAATAATGTTGTTTTAGTCTTCCATTGAATGACCTTGCTAGTGTCAGTGCAGACTTTATTTTGAAAACAGAAATTGATAAAACAAACATTGATCCTAGTCTAACAGCTTGTATTTGGACCTGCAGGGAGAGTGGCTGTGGAGGTTGTCTGGAAGTGTATTGGCAGACTGTGGGATCCTATTAAACAGAGCTATAAATATAAAGAAGTGTAACGTCCTCCAGGAGGGAAAAACACTGTGATTTCTGCCCTCTTCCTGTCAGCAGTTTTCTGCAGGCGTGTATTAGCGTTGTCTCCTCTCTGTAAATAATGCGTCCTCATTCAGTCACAGTGAAGAGAAAGAGCATTTGACTACAATGGGCTATTATTGGCCATAATAAGGATGAAGCAGACTCTCAGGAGAGACTGGGAGTCCTGTGAACTGGAAATGTCTGCTGTTCATCACAGCATTTTACAGCCAACGTTTTCTCTGCAAGAGCAGCATCACTGCCCCAGGATAGTCTGCACTGATGCCTCACTTCATTTACACAGAGCAGTTTTGCTTCTGCCTGACCAGAAACTGCTGTTGGGTGTTGGAAAAACTAGACAACACGATCAGTAGAGCAGCTTCCCCATCTTCAAAGAAAGGTAACAACTTCTGATTTTCTCAAAATTTGCTCAATTCTTCTTCAATAACAAGGATCCTCATCACTGTTCTTCCTCCAGCTGAATATTGCTGTTTGGATGACCTACACAACCTGGGGAAGATTGCTGATTTGATAGCTGTCCAGGTCATTGATAGCTTTTTAAAAGGAACTTACTAAAGAAGCCTGCTGTGTAAACATTAAAATGGAAAGTTGAGTGAAAGGAAAAAATGTAGTTAAAAAAGGTGCACAAGCAACAGGGATAACTGCAGCCTTGAGAAGACTGAGGTGCCATCTCATCTGAAGGTGTTGGTCCACTGTGTTTTATTAAGTCCAAAGTCAGCACAGCCATCTAACAGGAAATTATAGAGCACTTAATGTATTTTCTTATCTTAGGCTTTCTGTATTAAAAATCGTATATATTTTTTACAGTATTCTAAACATAATTTTAGGTTTTGATAGATACAATTCCGTTAAAGATACTACTCAAAGTGCAATGACTCATAATGAGTTCCCCTCATTAAATTATTTACTAAAATACATCAAGCTTTCCATTATGTATATATAAATGT